>LPNX010290972.1:714420-731562 GCA_001517045.1 Pseudotsuga menziesii
TCATCATCCTCCTCCTCATCATCATCCGCACCATCAATTTCATGAACATCATCATCATCGCCTTCATCATCGTGAACATCATCATCATCCTCATTACCATCAACATCATGAACATCATCATCATCATCCTCATCATCATCATCACCTTCATCATCCTCATCATCCTCATCATCATCATCATCCTCATCATCATCACCATCAACATCATCCTCATCATCCTCATCATCAACATCATGAACATCATGAACATCATCATCATCCTCATCACCTTCCTCATCGTCATCCTCATCCTCATCATCATCATCACCTTGAACATCATCATCATCATCATCAAGATCATCATCATCACCTTGATCACCATCAACATCATTCTCATCATCATCATTACCATCACCATCACCATCATCATCATCCTCATCACCTTCCTCATCGTCATCCTCATCCTCATCATCATCATCACCTTGAACATCATCATCATCATCATCATCATTAACATGATCATCATCATCACCTTGATCACCATCAACATCATTCTCATCATCACCATCACCATCACCATCACCATCATCATCATCCTCATCACCTTCCTCATCGTCATCGTCATCCTCATCATCATCATCACCTTGAACATCATCATCATCATCATCATCATCATCAACATGATCATCATCATCACCTTGATCACCATCAACATCATTCTCATCATCATCATCACCATCACCATCATCATCATCATCACTGTCATGTCCCCATCCCTCTGACCGGTGAAGAGGACGCGACCTCCATGACTCCAACCACCTGGGCTGAGAGCCCCATGAACATGTACATGCACAAAATTGCTGAAAACAGAATGCATAAAACAAGATGCATTAATCTATCATACACGGATGCAACTATTTCTCATACACGACTTCAATTATGTATCATGCACAGTGGAATTAACATGCATTCAAAAAAGCATTCATTTAACATGCTCATTACATCCATTAACAGTAAATATAGTTGCAGAAGTAAAAATGGACAAGATCACTTATCTTATGATGAATTCGATCCGCAACCAGCTACGTCGCTACAACGTTCCACCCAACCATAGGCAAGTGTGTTCCTTAATATCTCAGTAGCGCTGCCACCCCCGAGCTGGGCATGATTCTCCAAGGAATAAGGGAACTAGCAGACTTACACATAGCCAAGGATACACAAAAACACAGCCAAGCCAACACAGTTGGGTTTATCAGGCCATCAAGGAGTGGGAAAGGCTAATAGCTAAGCTGGCGAGCTCATTACAGAGCCAAGAACACCTACACCAGAACTAGCCTGGCTTCTAAGACACCCACACACACCCAACACAAGGAATCAGTCCCTTCTCTGCTACACAGTCCCTCAGGTCTTGCATTCCCTTCTAGTGCTATTCAGGGGTTGTGGAGAAGAAAGCCAGCCCTCTAGCTCCGTCTGTGTGGTTTCCAGCCACCAGGTTTATCAAGCAAAACTAAGCCCCCATCCCTGCTCCCAGTACAGTTCAAAGACCAACCATTGCACTCAGGCAATTAATTTAGCTGTCATAGCTTAAACAGGGAAAGCCAAATCCTGAATTGTTCTTGGCCCTATCGTGGCCAAAATGATCCTCAAGCGAATTTACAGCAGTTCCCCAACACAACAGCAAACACAATTCCAACAGAGGGAAATCAGTAGCCCGTCTAGGGCAATGAAGCAAGCGGAAAAGGAATTACACAGACCGCCACACAGTTCTTAAGCGTGAAATGACTCCCTACAGGAAATCGTGGGTGATAGTGGCAAAACGGCTCCCAGCTTGCTGCGTGAGATCCAGCAGAGCAATTGCTTGTGCGCGAGGATGAATGACTCCGTCCCAAGACATAAAGAAACCACAACAAAACACACTGTGCGTGAGAGAACCACAGCAACACCGTAAAGCGTGGATAAAAGAGCACGGTTCTCAGCTCGCTTCATCAGTTGGAAAACCAGGAAAATACTTGTGTGTGAGACCAACGAACAGAAGATGGTTCATGCGCGAAGATGAACAACAAATCGCGAGGCTGCGAACTGGAGAGTGCGTGGATGGACAAGAAACCAGCAGTGCGTGAAAGGGGAGTGCATGAGTGCTTCAGCTCATCGTGCGGAGAGTCGAATTGCCTTCGTGAGGGAAGTCAACTATGGGTGGAGTGTGCGTGTGGGTGAGGACTGACAGTCCTGCCACCCCACTCCCAAAGATCATAAGTGCCTCAACCACCAGCAGCCTTTCTTAATGAAAGTGGTTGGAATAAGACAAGGGAAGAAGACACATGGGTTTTTCTCTCATTGGCCAAGGTTTGACAAATTCCCCACCCTTATCCTTGTGAAAATCATGCCCCATCTCAATTTAGTTGCCGCGATCGTAGCTGGTCGGGTTCATTTAATTAATTATAGATGCATATTTACATGATGGCAAACTTAATATATGCCGCATGCCCCGATATACCATCGGTGACAAATTTAAATCCAAAACATAGCATAACCGATCAATGGTGGGGCCTTGGCCTTTAGCTCCTCACCATGATCATTTACAACATATACATCATGTACATTTAATGCAACGGAGTCAAGACCGGGGTGTTACATTCCCCTCCCCCTTCAATAGCACTGTCCTCAGTGCTTTACAAAATTGAACAAAATGCTACACTGGTATCGCTTCAGTGTTCCGCAGAATTGAACAAAAATGGATGTGCCAATTGCATGGCATCCTCCAGCTCCCATGTAGCCTCTTCAGGTCCGAAGTGCTCCCATTGCACCTTTACCTGACCTATGGCTCGGTTCCGGAGCATTGTGACCTTCCTGTCGAGGATGCACATTGGCTTGATTCGGAACTCTCCCTTAGGTTCCACCTGAATCACATCCCAATTTATCACATGGTTAGGATCATGTACATATTTGTTAAGCAAAGAAACATGAAAAACATTATGAGCTCTAGTGTTAGCAGGCAATGCAAGTCTATATGCAACTGGCCCTATTCTTTCAAGCACTTCAAATGGCCCACAGTATCTTGGTGACAACTTGGCACAAATACCAAGCTTTAAGGAACTCTTCCGTGCCCTCACTCTGAGGTAAACATGATCCCCAACACTGAACTCCCTGTTCGCCCTATGCTTATCTGCATAGATTTTCTGTCTGTCTTGTGTTGCTTTCAAATTCTGCCTGATCTTTACAACCTCTTGCTCCATTTCCCTGAGCAATTCTGGTCCAAGCACAATCCTGTTCACTAGATTATGCCAAGTTACTGGTGTCCTACACCTTCTTCCATACAAAGCTTCGTACGGACTCATCCCCAAGGATGCTTGATGTCCATTGTTATAAGCAAACTCTACCAAGTGCAAGTAATCTTCCCACTTGGTTGGTTTGTCCATTACGTACATGCGAAGCATGTCTTCAAGCACTTGATTAACTATTTCTGTCTGCCCATCTGTTTGAGGATGGTATGCAGTGCTGAAGTTTATCTTTGTACCCAAATCTGCAAACAACCCCTTCCAAAAGTTGGAAGTGAACTTGACATCTCTGTCAGATACTATTGCCTTCGGCAATCCATGCAATTTGAATATCTCCTTCATGAAGATCTTTGCAATGTCGTCAGTCTGATGCGTAGACTTAACCGGTATAAAATGTGCTGCCTTAGTCAACTTGTCTAGCACAACCATGATGGAATCATGTTGTCTCCAATTCATCGGCAATCGTGTAATAAAATCCATGGAAATAACTTCCCATTTCCATTCCGGAACTGGCAAAGGCTGCAACAAACCTGCAGGGTGTTGATGCTCAACCTTTACCTGTTGACATTTCATACACCTTGAAATGTACTTAGCCATGTCCTTTTTCATTCCTGGCCAAAAGTACTGCTTTCTAGCTGTAGCAATTGTCTTCTGATATCCTGGGTGACCAGAATACGGAGCTTGATGGATTTCATCCATAACAACTCGCCTCAAATCTGCTACATTCGGAATATAAATTCTGCCTTTAAAAGTGAGAAGTCTGTCTTCTTCCAATTTATATCCCTCATACCTCTTCTCAAGACTTTGCTGTCGCAATTTGTCTTTTACCTGCTCATACAATTCATCTCCAACAACATGATTAACAATCTGCTGCCTCAAATCTGATTGGCAAATACTAAGAGATGCCACATGCATTTCTTGCACCTTCCTGCTGAGTGCATCAGCTACCTTATTCTCCTTTCCCTTTATTTGCTTGATTTCAAAGTCAAACTCACATAAAAACTCCAGCCATCTTGCTTGCCTAGCATTCAGAGTAGGCTGATCAAACAAATACTTCAAACCACAATGGTCTGTTCTGAGCTCAAATCTTCTGCCCATAAAGTAATGTCTCCACATCTTGAGGGCATGTACTATGGCTGCAAGTTCTAGATCATGAGTGGCATAGTTCTTCTCATGTTCCTTCAGCTTTCTTGACTCATAACATATCACGTGGTTGTCTTGCATAAGGACTCCTCCAAGCCCTTGTCTGCATGCATCAATACACACCACAAAATATTTTTCTGGATCTACAACCTTCAATACGGGTGCATTGGTGAGAAGACTCTTCAACTGCTCGAAGCTTTCTTCACACCTCGATGTCCATTCGAACTTCACCCCCTTCTTTTGCAAACAAGTGATAGCATGTGCAACTTTGGAGAATCCATCAATGAATCTCCTGTAGTATCCTGCAAGTCCCATAAAAGACCTTACATCTATCACATTTCTAGGAGTAGGCCAATTCATAATGGCTTCAATATTTTCAGGGTCCACAGATATACCCTCCACTGAGATAATGTGACCTAAATACTGAATTCTATCTCTATAGAAGTCACACTTGCTCAGTTTTGCATATAACTGATGCTCCCTGAGCAAACTCAATGTCAATCTCAAATGCTCTTCATGTTCTTCCCCATTCTTAGAATAAACAAGAATGTCATCAAGGAAGACAAGAACAAACTTGTCCAAATATTTGCTGAAGACACTATTCATAAGGCAAATAAATGTAGTTGGCACATTGGTGAGGCCAAATGGCACCACTACAAACTCATAATGCCCATACCTTGTCCTGAAGGCTGTCTTATGTATGTCTTCATCCTTGATTCTCACCTGATGGTAACTGTTACGGAGAGAAATTCCTATGGCTTGGGGTACCACAACAGACAGACTTGACTCCAGAACACCATCTTTCCCAATATGCAATAGAAATAAAATGTCTAACACTAAAGGATCAGACCTCGTACTTTATTCCAGACGGTTGAAGTAGATCCCCGTTGAGCTTTCCAATCTTTAGCTTGAATTGATATAATACTGCCTCAACAACAAGTAAACAATACAAGCATACTATATCATGGTGTTAGAACTATTCTAGCATATATAACATCAATAATGTAAAAGCATTTGACATATTCCAATGGATACAACATTAAATCAAATGCACATCATTGGATAGGAAAAGATGTTTCTTATTAATATGAATCAGAGATTACAAGATAGATACAATCTCTGATGGCACGTCTGCGAATCGGAGAAACTGAATCCCCCACTTGGGCCTCCACCACCTCAATCCTCCATCTCTCGATAACAAGCTCACTAGTACAAGGCAAGCTTGGGAAGAACACAACAGTGCTCCAAGGGACAAAGGGATGTAGACTCAAGTATAAATCCTGGCAACAATGGACTATAGTTTCCTTGCTTCAATCTCTCTATATGCCTTCAATGTACCAAGGGGTTCCTTATATAGCTTCACAAGGGATACTGAAGGGTCGAATCCGAGCGATCTCAAGGCATATGGAAGGCCATGAGTCGAATGAGTCAGATCCAAGTCAAGGAAAACTCCAAAAAGGATTTGGATTATGCACACATCCTGATGTACGCGGTTATCGGGGATATATCCGCGTATGTACGTGGTTATCGGGGTAAAATCCATGTATATCATTCTTTATATAGTTTTTAGGGATGATCAAGGTAACATCAAAGGATAAAAAGTGGTCCATGGGGTCCAAAGAGTCTGCAACAGGACAGGGGAAGGCCATACAAAGTGTGATTCACCTAGGGTGGTGAAATCCACTATAACAGATGCCCCCTAATGTGTGAGGTCAGAGGGGTCATACGATGTCCGAAATACATTATAAGTCCATCCCATAAGTGGAGTGATGAAGCTACCCAAATGGAAGACCAGCCACCCAATCAGCATAGCACCATGATACAACTCTGCATATAACTGCAAGTACATATAGCAGTCCCGGATACATAAGAGTACAATGGTCATGAATAGGCATAATACATGATATCACATATGTGGTCATCGCCACGTACAATATACATAGATCAAAATATCCATGATGAAGATATACAACATAGAACGGATCATGATCTCCAAAATGGCTGAAGATATACAATAGATCAAGATCTCCATAGGATGGAAATATCTGACATACACTGGTATCAAGTCATGAGATCTGAAATCTCATGAACACTGGCACGATCAAGGAGGTAGCATATAAGTGATGCCACCAGTCTGGAAAGTCTTCTACACAAACCACTACGAGTACATGTCCTACTATGCGAATAGAGGTGTCGAGGTTGAACATAGTAGTCCATCGTCTGATTACTGGTCATTGATGTATACTGTTAACAGACGCGAGATTACCCACCGATAATGAAAATGGGAATCAAGGTACTAGAGTGCAAAATAACAAGTGTGAATAGACATGTTGAGGTCGAACACTTGAGAGAATCCATCGATCAGGGGACATTGATGTATTCCCAAGAAACTGTCGATGGCGAGAGAACCTGCCACTAATAACTGCAAGTCTCAAAGCACTCAAAAGGACTCTAGACTCCAATCCCAGAATAGATGATCTGAAGTCGATGGGATGAAATCCATTGGAAGGAGGGCATTAAGGCATTTCCCATCATCCAACACGAGGTACTCAGCAAAGCTGTCTAATATGGAAGGACTTGATCATAAGGTGAACGGACCAGTAACTGTACCGGGAATGGTCGACATGCAAAGTCAAGATAACTGAGGAATGGCCGACACAGATTTCAACTTCCTTCGAACAAGATCATAATGGCGTATGGTGACTGAATGAAGGCAGCATAGAATCGATATGCAAACTGGGACATCCATGTGACATAGGAGGCATCAACAGAGGCTCCATAGGGACTGGAAGCTTAACCAGTCGGTGGAGATAAACTCAGATAAACGAGTATAGCTCCTAAAGTCAAACTATAACCCAACCAATGGATGTGATATACAGTGCTCTGTTTGAAGGCGACACGACTCGACAGCTGCCAAAGATAACATCTTTCCTTGCCTGGCTTTTTGGATTTTTGATTTTTTTTAGACTTTTTCAGTTATTTGAAAAGCTTGAAAAAATAATAAACTAGCTTTATAGTTACAAACTAGGAGGATACGAGTGTCATCAGGGAAAACAACCTAGTTCCAAGCAGTGGAACATACCTATGCTCAATGCAAGGATACATGTGTAGGATATCGACACTCGGGGGAAAATCCCCTCCCGGTAAAAAGGGAAATCAAGCTACGAAGGATATAAAAGATGGCTTTACATGGCTAGACATGAGACAAGCTCGGGCTATATGGTTAAAACGAAATGTCAGGGGAGCCGGCATAAAGCTCAATAAGGCAGGCAAAGCTCATGATAATGCATTCACAACTTGACATAAGGGGAGTCCGGAGGGAAGCTGGCCAGCATAAGATCAATAGGAGTATGAGGCTCTTGCGAAATGTCATGGCGGTACTATACAACGGACTCCTGCATCCTAAAGGAGGAAACATTGGCATGGGCACCAAATGCAAATAAGGTGCTAAATAGGGTACCCATGTAAGGTGAAGCTCTACCACTCGTATCATGCCACTTCTATAGCAGCAAGAAGGTTCCGTGACATAATAGAGTGGGTTCGTACCTAAGGTCAAGGTGACATGGTCATAAGGTCATGCAAAATGCAAATGGTGGTGAACCTAATCTATATGCTAGTGTAGACATTATACCTGTGATCAGTACGAACGGGTCAATCCAACGGCTGAAACGGCACTGAAAATGGTCTTCTACATCACAAATTATGTCAGAAACGGTCCAAAATGGTTAGAAATGGTCAAAACTATATAAAAGGGGGTAAAATTTTTCTATAAATAGTAAGAAATAGAAATCATTTGAAACTTTTACCCATTGGAGCTCTGATTTTCAACTGTAAATTCCAGGAGATCCAGGCGGCGGAATTCACAACCGTTTCTTCCAGGTAGTTACTCATACTCTCAGCTTGCATTTCAATATAATTTTTACAAGTTTTCATGGTCAAATGAGGTGTAAAAGCCAACTCTACATGGGCGCTGCGGCCCACGCGGGTATCGAGGCTTTTCCCGCGTATAGGGCTGGATATATGCGGAAAAGAGGCTAGAACTCGCGTACATATGCGGCTGTTTGTAAAACAGTCGCGTATGACGCCGCGCAAGTGGATTTTGAAGAATCTAATGGAAAAATTGATGATTTCTCATGCAGGATGGTGCTAGAGTGGAGAGAGCGTGAACATGGTGAAGTAGAGGAAGCTGTAAGGGCCGATGAAAGGGCACAACAAGCTCTCCAAGCATGTGGACTCTACAAGTTCTGGTGTCTTGGTGGTTTGAGGGCCAAACCAAGACTTCTAGAGATGCTAGTGGATTATTGGGATCTAGACTCAGAGTATTTCCGGATAGATGGGATGTCTCTCACCATAGAGGTGGAAGACATATACTTCATTACAGGTCTATTGAGACGGGGGGAAGTGGTGAACCTTCGTTCCCGAGTTGGGCCAGGCGGCGGGCTTACTATCGACGAGTATGTAGCGGTATACTGCTACCCAGATATAGAGAAGGTGGGGAGTCAAGTCCCCACCAATGCTATACAGGTGCATGCCATACTACTGACACTGGGAAGGATAATAGGCTTAGCCTCACTCCACCAGGCCTCGCGGTCACTGATGTTCTATGCAGTGGAGTGTATGAGACCGACCATCTATGACTGGAGCACTACACTACTGGGAAACATGAAGCACCAGCTCAGTGAGTGTAAGGTAGGAAGGATACAGAACTTCAGGTTCAACAGCATTTTGAGTACATTCTTCTTCGAGCGTGTACCAGGATTGAGCCCTAGAGTGGATGTTCCTCTCCACGGGGTTCGAGATCCGGCCCAATGGCGTTGGGCAGATGCGATGCATAGACTGGGGGGTGGTAGGGTGGCCAACCCCTATCCAGCTGACTTCTTTCCATGGTGGCGATGACAGATTGTTGCCATAGATGACTACCCCTATGGAGGGATAGATTTCCAGGGGGATTCGGACATGTCGTTACCACCAGGAGCGGCATACGGAGAGATAGGTACCGAATCTCGACTCTCACTCTTTTTAAAATTTTTGAGTTATTTAATTTTTTTTTGTATTTTCTTGATTATGTGAAATCAAAAAGACATGTTTTTGGGTGACAACACATAGTGACATCTACCATTCATGTGCAGATGTAGGGCCACGATGACCAAAGGGCTTCCCATGTCATAGATGGAGGGGAAGAGGGGATGACATCACAGGTGTGGATGCGGAGCGGACGCTCCAGAGAATTCATACCAACTTTGTCCGGTTGACTCATAGGGTTCCCATGGCGCAAGTCGAGGACTTTCCTGAGGCTATGCAGCGACAGGTGGTGGGTGTGCCACGCGCATGGGTGCGTTTATTCCGGCGGATAGCTTGAGCCGTAGTGACGTATCATGATCACAACCCTCCTCCACAGGATTAGATACCTGGGAGTGTATATGTTTTGTACGGTCGTGTATTATATGGAAGCTTTGAAAGCTCCACTTTTGTATATGACACTATGTATTACCACATTTTTGATATATATAAAAAGGTTTTATGGTGATCGGTTTATTTATTTACATGTGTAAAAATTGTTTATGATTAATTTATTATGAATGAGACAAATGCCAATCTAACACGTAGTTAGCATATGAGTCAGCAACTTGATTATCATTTCTTGGAATGTGTATATATGTTATACTTTCAAATTGCCATTCTAACAATATCACACGTAAGAACCTTCTCAATAAGGTCGGATCTCTAACATGGTACAAACCATTGAGCTGTAACACTACTAACTCCGAATCAAGACGTACCTCAAGAGATAGAACACCATGTGAAATGGCATCCCGTAGAAGCTCAATAACGACGCTATATTCAGCAACATTGTTGGAAGATGGCCGTAGACATACACCTCCTGAAGACAGTACCTGACCCATAGGAGTATAAATCACCCAAGTGGCAGAGGCTGAGTGTTGAGTGTGATGGCTTGCACCATCCGTGAATCCTACGTAGATGGAAGATTCCCTTGACATCTGCCAAAAGAAACGGAAACTAATCACATACCCGATCACGATAAGAAAAAGACCTAACTATGCAAAGCTGTACAATAATATACAACAAATAGCCCTGGCTAAATATCATGCATAGTATTTTTTGAGATAGAGCCCATTTCTAGGCTCCGCCAAAGCTGTGCCTTCATAGTTGACCAAATCATAGGCACCCTTCTCTAAGACACGCTTAACCATGTAAGGACCACGCCACATAGGATTAAACTTCCCTGCCCCCAAGGGTTCTTTCGATTGATCCCACAAAAGGACCAAGTCTCCTTCACTAAACACTATTGGATGGATAGACTTATCGTACTGGACCTTAACGCGACATTTATTAACCTCTAGATCCACCAAGGCATCTCGACGCTGCTCATCAAGTTGCTTGAGGTGGACCAAACACTCCTCCAAAGGTGAAGTGTCTGGTAAGAGTTCCATAGCTAGCTTCAACGAAGGTATTTCGCATTCAACCGGCAATATCGACTCCACTCCATGCACAAGCTGATATGGAGAAAAACCAGTGGCAGTCTTAACCACGGTTCGATATGCCCACAAAGCAGGGTACAACATGATATGTCAATTCGTCTTGATTTGTGCGATGGTTCGTTGGAGAATGGACTTAAGTGATTTATTCATTGCTTCAACCTATCCATTCGCTTGGGGGTAATAAGAAGAGGAGTGCTCTTAGTTATACCCTAACTTGGAGGCCAACTCTTCCATCATATGGTTCTGAAAGTGCGAGCCATGGTCAGTGACTAGCTCTTTTGGAATCCCGAACCGAGTAATAATTTGGTTGAATACAAAATGAGCGGCTGTCTCACCGTCGGATTTTACTGTAGGCATTGCCTCAGCCCATTTCATGAAATAATCCATAGCCACTATAATATGATGGTGCCCCCCAGCCGAAGCTGGGTTGCAATCCATAAAATCAAGCCCCCACTTGGTGAAGGGACCGTCGGTGATAATACTATGTAAAGGGGCATGCTTCGAGTGCATAGTTCGTGCGAACACCTAGCAAGGGTGGCACCTCTTGACCGCATTAACATAATCGTTAAAGATCGATGGCCAGAAATAACCCGCTCTCAAAATATTTTGAGCTGTAGAAAGCCCAGATAAATGACCACCACATGCCCCTCCGTGGCAATCATTCAGCACAACCTCAGCCTCCTCATGAGTTAAACAACATCGCAAAATGGAATCTACCCCACGGCGGTACAAAGTATTGTCCACTATAAGGTAGTTCTTAGAGACGTGGCGTAATCAACGTCGCTCATCTCGTGAGAGGTGAGTAGGGGTCCTCTGTGTTTGCAGATATACTATGATATCTCCATACCATGGGTTAGACGTTGAGATCAAGAAGATATGCTCATCAACCAACGTATCCTCACAAATCACCTCCTTAGCCTCGCCTAGAAAATCCGATATAAGCTCTGCAAAAATTAACGACTTCTTCAATTTTGCCGAAACAAATTCAAGATCGAACTCTTGCAGAATGACAATCCATTTATTGTACTTTCCCACAATCATCCTTCGTGTGAGGACGAACTGAAATGGATTGACATGGGCCACTACCAAGGTCTGGCGAAGGAGAATGTAATGTCTCAAACGCTGAACAGAATGTATGGTTGCTAGGGCAATCTTCTCGACATGAGAGTAACGAACCTCTGCGTCAATAAGGTTTCGGCTCAGATAATATATGACATGCTCCTAAAGCTCCTCATCCTCCTGAACCAATACCATACCAATCGTCTCTAAAGACGCGGCCACATATAATAGGAAATCACGGCTATAATCTGGAGGACTAATCACCGGGGCCGATGCTAGAGCTCGCTTAAGTGCATCGAAGGACTCCTGGGCTTGCTCATCCCATTCAAAGGGAGTATCCTTCTTCAAGAGACGCATAAAGCCTCTAGTCAAATTGGAAAAATTGACTACAAATCTTCGTAAGAAGTTTGCCATACCTTGCAAACACTGAAGATGATGAATGTTCTTCGGGGGAGACAACTGAAGTATTGCCTCTACCTTTAAGGGATCAACTCTTATGCCCTCTCTAGAAACGATGAATCCTAGTAAACGACCTGACTTTACGCAAAAGATGCACTTATGAGGATTTAATCGAACCGAATAGTGCTGGCATCTTTCAAAGACCAATCTCAAGTGATAGGGATGATGCATTCTCATACGAGAATGAGCAGTGAGGTCATCCAAAAATACCTCAATAATAGACTTGAGATCGTGGAAAATCAAGGTCATCGCCCGCTGAAATGTAGCTGCGGCGTTTTTAAGGCCGAAAGGAATTTTTCGATATGCAAACGTTCCCCAAGGACAAATAAATGCAGCCTTGTGTTGGTCCTCAGGTTTTATCTGAATCTAATTATACTCAAAAAAGCAGTTCATAAAGGAGAATACCTCGCTACCCGCACAATCATCCAAAATCTGATCTAGAAATGGTGTGGGGAAGTTATCCTTAGGATAGGCACGATTCAAATCACGGAAATCAGTGCATATTCGGATCACTCCTTGCTTCTTATCCACCGGAACGGGGTTTGAAACCCACTCTGTCAAGGGAACGAGATAGATGAAACCGGATTTCAATAGCTTCTCTATCTCTGCCTTAATGGCGGGTGCTTTCCTAGGATTCATAGCGTGTAAACGCTGTCGAACAGGCTTAGTGTTGGGGTAAGTCTTAATTTCATGTTCGACAATTCGAGGGTCAATACCTAGCATCTCATCATAAGACCAGGAAAAAACATCACGGAATTCCTTGAATAGCTCGGTATACTCGAGAATCTCAGCTTGGGAACATTCCACTCCAAGATATACATTCTCAATGGTGCCAGGATTTCGAGAGATGTTGATAGAAATCGTGGAATATATGTTCACCATGTTCCCATCAACCATCTGACCAGGAGAGTTTAATGGAACCATGGGGCTACCAAGTCTCTGACTAAGAATCTCCCTATAATCCTCATGCTCCAAACGATCGAGCGGTGGAAGGAAATATAATCGATGATGAATTTCCTCCCATGGCGGCTCAACACCCGACATAGCCTCGATGATCGGTTCATCGGAAGGGAAAACCATATCCAGGCAGTCGTGGGCATGAGAAGACTGTACTGCCCATGCCGACAACACATAGGGGTCTTCCTCCTCTCTCCGTGAAGAGGAAGAACAAGGCTTTGTAACACTCGGAAGATTGGCTTGATAAGCAATCATAGTTGCAGGAAGTGGCATGTTGGTTTCGACAGGCTCACTTGAGGTACTCGGTGTAGGAAGAACCCAAGGATCTTCCATGTGAGTTGTGCGAAAAGACACCGAGGTCGTAGAAGATGAAGCCTTATCGAAACTAGATCCTATCATGAGGATCGGCGCAGGACAACTAAAGCTTCCCATAAGGGATGGATACATACCTACACCCACACTCCCAATTGCCGGCTGAGAGTGTTCAACGATTGGGACCGAAGCGCCCGAAGATGCGGTAACAGGGGAATTATTGAATGACATCTGATCAATCGTTACAATCTTCCCGTTATGAGGAAAGCATACAACGCGGAACAAGGAAGATGCAACGGCTTGCATACTATACATCCACTTCCAACCCAGCAAGAGATTGTAGTTGAGTGGCGCATCAACCACCTCAACCTCTATCGCAACGGTCTCCCCCCCCAAAAGGACCTTAAGAGAAGGAAGGATGTCGTGCGGCCTAAAATATCTCCCATCAAAATCAGTTAACATAGTCGCTGATTTCGACAGCTCAGGAGAACCAAGACCCTTCCAACAAGACAAAGACATCACAGAGGTAGCAGCACCCTCGTCAATTACAGTGTGCTTGACGATCATGTTAAGAAATTCTATGTGTACCAAAAGTGACACATAGTAGGGCAAGCGAGGCTGATGTCCTACGGTTTCAAACTTGATCATTGAGGAAGAATCATCACCGTTCACACCAAGATTAGAAAGCAAAGCCTTCCTTTGCGAAGGACAACTCTGAAGCACCTCCAATGCAGACATCGCACAAGGAGTATGGCCCAAGTCCTCGACAACTGAATAATTCTGGGCGGCTCGGGCATTTGGATTATGCCCCGAGTGCTTAAGTACCCCCTTAGGAATGCGAGGTGCAGCTTCAGGTTTATCTATAGGTTTATCTATAGGTTTATCCACCGGTTTCTCAACCAGTTTCTCAATGCGCAAAGGGGTTCCTGGTGGGTCAGGTTCTTTGCCTGGGATGGGTTGTGATGATCCATAATCTTTCGCACGAGTCACAACCTTAGTAGCACGGACCATGTTAATGCACCCACGAGCACTAGTCTCAGGTGGATCATTCGCACTAGATTGCTTTTGGGACTTCGAGTTCATATTCTGGTTATGCGGTAAAGGGTTCGTTAGCACACCTGGGCCTTATGCTAACAGCCTCAAAGCTTCATCAATTTGAGGGCACAAGTAAGTGAGATGATCTTCCTTACATAGCTTGCAAGGGAATTTAACTTTACGTTTCGCTTGCTTGTCCCCCCCAGCATTCTGATCGTTCTTGCCATTATTAGTAGCATTCTCATTTTTATTCCCACGCTTTCAATTATTGTTTTTGCCCTTTTTCTTATTCCGTCCGGGCTACTGGTTACCCTTCTGGTCCGACGATTGCATAGAAAGTACACTCACCGTTTGGGTGGGTTGAGCCGAAGCCGTAGCTTGACCTGAAGTAGATTGGTTGAGTGACAACTGACTAACTTGTTTTGCAACCGAATCTGCAGGTTTGGCACTTGCACAACCCACAATGCCATCGGCATGTGGTCCAGGTTTGACCTTGGGATCGAACTATAACAAGGAGCGTTAGGAATAATCTCATACAACAAACCGGACTGAGCATACACCAAGTCTAGTTCCTACGCCCTAAAGATGGCTTGTTCCTCATTCTGCACTCCGGATGTGGAAACATCCTTCGAAATATATGGCAATAAAGACTTGAGGAACCACTCGAGAAGGAACTTCGATGGTATAAAAGCTTTAATTAATCTCTTCCGTCTACGCCACTCCTGAATATGATCAGAAATAACCACCATAACTAGTACTGGCAGGTTCAAAGTGAGTCTCGGCGTCTTCCAGAATTCCATACCGGTAATGTGTCAATGGGGAATCATCCCTAGGGTGAGTAGGTCTATCATGCAAAGATCCTATCTAGGAAATCACAGGACCGAACTCAACTAGGTCTGGTGAAGGATCGTATGTAGGAGTAAAATCCCCATCATCAACACGAATGGGAGGAGGTGGCTTAGGAATAGTCTCTGAATGATCCTCCATGGTGTGTGAATCAGTGTGTGACATATTCCGCCTAGGTCTCTCTCCCAAAGGAGGAGGAGAAGTAGAAGGCAGAAGCCCTGCTAATCGATGAGAATGGCGTGGAACCGCACTCGAATCCACAATGACTCAAAAAACAGCAAAGACTCTCTATCTATGTAAACCCTAAGCCAAATAGCGTGCACAGAGCAATCACTAATAAATCTAAATCCAAATGCAAGCAAACAAGGGCTGGATAAGTGAGCTCCCGAATGTGGCCGATATGTCTCACCTAGGAGAGGCTTGAGAGGCCCTTGTCACCACAAGCGGAGGTACAAAACCAATTATTGTGGCCCTTAGTTTCAACGCGTAAAGCGACTGTGCTGTCCGACCCCAACCTGGCTGGGACAAATGCAGAATAACCTCTACACGTACCCCATCGAAATCCTAGGTAAGGTCACTAAGTTCACCTCAATATAATCAAAGCTCAGGTGGACAGTCGCAGGTGGGATTGACCGTATGGGCAGGGTAGCAAAGCCCGAAACTCTCGAAAGATCCCCCAGATACGAATCCAATCCTGGCAATATCGCTGGTGCTACTCAGTTATGACTAGGGGTCATCCCAATCAATAACCGCTCACACTGCCTCGTGCTTAACTCCCTTTTGAGAGGAGGATCCTGAGAACGATGGTTATACCGAGGATTTCACACACTCCCTGGACAGACACCTAGTTGTTGTTGTTTAGTGATCTTGGAGAATTAACTCACAATGAACTATTCCAAGATCCTAAAACCTAAGCTTGTTGATGCACCCTAGAAAAGAAAAGAGTGTAATTCATTTTAATTAGCATTGATTTTAGTTTGCTTTATTACTCAAAAATAGGATATGGTCGTGCAACTAGTGGTGTTATAACGCAACAAGAAGTAAAATGCACACCTTAACAATCAATGCAAATGCATTGTGTCCATGTAAACAGGGTATGCATACTACGTGAATGCACATTTTTTCTTCAAATGTAATGCAAATTTTTCTATATGAATTCCTAACTAGTACTCCAAAGCAAATCTAAAGCTAGTGCAAGTACAATGCAAAGTGCATAATGATAAGCAAATATTTTTGTATTTTTTGAATATAAGAGATGCAAAAAGCAAAATAATGATTCTACCACCCTCAGACTTTGCAAGTACACATAAACAACATCTGTTGTAATCTCACAGATCACATAAGGTTACCAATAATACATACAAAAATTATACACAGATGCAAGAGACAAGAATAAGATAGGATGAACAGATTATATTATTCTCAATAGATCGTACAAAGCCAAGAACTGAACTCCGTTCTTGTGAGGCTCAACAGCCTAATATATACAGGTTACAAACAGTTACAATCATAACTACCTGTCGGTTCACCGAACCGACACGACTATTAGTTAACAGAATCTAATCACTGTGTTTACT
>LPNX010290972.1:749123-790701 GCA_001517045.1 Pseudotsuga menziesii
ACCAAAAGTACATGTATCCAAAACTGTCCAAGCCACATGTACACATGTATCAAGATGTACATATCCCATAAGACACATCAAAACTCAAGCTTCCTCTTGTTCTTTCTTGAGGGTTATCCTGTAGGCACAACTATAGGACCAGTGTGTATCTCTGGATCCTGCAAATTAAATATCAATTGTTAAATTCAATTAACTATGTACTAATACATTAGCTCAATAAAATACCATATCTAAATTAACTCAAAAATTATGAAAATGTTAATGGACATTGCATGAAACAATTGTTCATTAATGGACATCTCACCTCAGTGAGAGACTGTGACAAAGGGGATTGGGTTTCTTGTGTAGCAGATGGAGCTTTTGGTTGAACATGAATGATGGTCACATCCATGGTCGAACCAGAGGGGGTAGGACCTGGTGGTGGTGGTAGCTACAATCACCAAATCTTGAAATAGTTAGAAATGTGCATGAATAAAAAATAGACAACAATAACACACTATGTCTATATCATGTTCAAATAGTTGTACCTCTGTGTGACTTGTTGCCATTGTAGATGCAACACTGACTGCTGCATCAACCATCCCTGCAAGGTTTTCAACAGTAAAATCTGGCTCCTGATGCAGTAACCATGCAAATCAAACATTAACAAAATATTTTATGCACTGGATTTCAAGTTAACCAAGAAATATCATCGAAGGATATACAAATTACCATGGTATCAGTATCTCCATGGTCGCAGACAACTTCACTCTTTCTAGGAGTAGGCCGTCTCATATACACGTGCCCCTTGTTCACATATGGCCTATGAGGAGATACAACTCCAGGAAATGGTCTAGGTGTTTCGGTACCAGCCTATAGTCAACAAGAGTTCATGTAGCTAGACATGGATGATTCAACGAACATACATGTATTTAAAAATGACATTTTTTAAATGTTTAAAATGTTTACCTCCATCACTGCTTCCCCTCATGTAGGATTAGGCATCTGCCTAGATATTTCCTTGGTCGATACGACCATGGATCCTACCTCCATCATTGCTTTCCCCCATGAAGGATTTGGCATCTGCAAGTTTAATAATTGTAAATATTAGACCATAGATAACATTAGTGAACTAACATGTACAGTATGTGGAAATTAACAATTTAACAAGTATTAAAAAACTGAAATTTTAAAATGTTTATATCGGTGTGAGATACGGGATCAGTGGATGGAATGTCCTGCCCCTGTGTAGAGTGTGGGACATGATACTTTGGGGCGTTGCTTCCGGCATAAAGCATCAGCTGCAAGTTCACAAAATTAATATATTAGCTCAAACTATACATATGTGTACAAAGAGGAAAATAAATGAAGAATTTATTACAATTAACCATATACATACATCACTAAAAAACCCACTGAAGACAACATCTGACGAAATACCATAGCATGGACGACCACACGATGTGCAATCGTGAGGCTCAAAAGTAGGCTGGGAAAGTGCTGATGGTGCTGCACTAGTAGATGGTCCTGCAGTAGATGGTCTTGCTGTTGATGAAATTGTCATTTCTGCCAACAAGGACTTGCAGTGGCCACTCTTTTAGGGGTGATGTAAAAGCCCTATCAGGATCAAGCAGTGTGTTCCAGTCTCCTTCATTCATGGAAGATATTTGTTGCCTGCAATTGCAAAATGGCTGCTCAAGTTGTGGACAAATGGACACAGATTGCACTCTTATTAATTGAAGAATATTTTTTTTAGTATGTCGGCCCAGAAATAGAATGTCGGCCCATAAATAAAATATTTTTTATGTCAGCCCATAAATAGAATGTCGGACTATAAATAAAATATTTTTTAAGTCAGCTCAGTCAAACACAAAGTCGGTTCAGTCAAAGTTTTAATAAAAAAATAAAATATTTTTTTTTGTATGTCGGCCCCATTAAAAATTAAAATATTTTAGCAAGTCGGCTCCCTAAAATATGGGTGAAAATTTAGTATTTATACCCCATCAAATCCTCATTTTTGATGTGGAAATTTTTTTTGGTAGAGCTCTAAGGCAGCCGCAGAACAACAAAGGAAATTTTTGGTGGAGCTCTGTGATTTCGTCTCTGAGGCAGCCACAGAACAGTAGGAGCAGGGAAATTCATTGGAGCAGCATATAAGCCCTAATTTTTACCTTTTCTTATCAACAGAACTGAATTCTTCTTGAGGTTGACCATTAGACTTGATCCTAATTTTCTGTTGGACGAGAGGAGCAGAGAACACATTGAATAAAGTAGTAGTTGACTGTGAATTTCGGGTGGCAGCAGTGAGGTTAAAATTTTCGGGTACTGTAGCAGGAAGCTACAGTGGACAACATTTTTTCTTTTTGGTTGACTGAGGCTCGGATGAAGCAGTAGCAGCACCAGTCTGATATTTTTTTTGGTAGTAGTGCCTTAATAAATTTTTGGAGACTCTTCACAGTATAGACATATAGTCCATGCATAAAGATGACAGCTGTGAAATGCTAGATCATGACATGACGATAGTGTAAAGCAGTTCATTCTTAAAGCTGATCTGGACAGTCCTTATGAGTGAACAGTCGAAGTTTGAGCCCTAACCTGGAGAAGAGGACAGCCCTAGAACTTTGTAAAGTGATGATAGTCCAAGGTTGAGTTGTCCTAATGCATATGAAGACATGATAAGAAACTAGATCATACAAGGGTTACTCTTCAATGTTGTCCACATTAACTAGTGCCTTTCTGCTCCAAATCGTGACCCTTGAGGTGGCTATTTATTCTCTCTAAGAAATTGCAAGCTACAGGATATATTCCGTGGAGTACCAGTCAATTTTAGTGTGATACTGAGACTATTATTTATGAGTTATGGAGGCTGTAAATTGAAGGGATGAGCCTGTTGGTGATCTTCCTTCTTAGCAAGGTCTGATATCTCTTGGGTTTGATCAGCATATACACAGTCCCGAATTGAAACAGTCCCCATTTTTGACATCATTTAAAGCATATACAGTCCGAATTTGACTTTGCCTCAGTCTCAACTTAGACATAGTACCGAAGTTGACAAAGGTTGAGGTCTTGTCTGGGCTCTTCCACAAGACATACACAGTTCATGCATGATGGTGATAGCCAAATTGTGAAGACAAGCAACAAGACAAGATGACATGACAATGTTTTTGTTTGAAGAAGGTATACAAATCCCTATTGCAAAATCAAGGTATGATCATGCTCTCCTATACGCTAAAATGAAGATATGATACAATGAAAGTGATATGAATAGTGATGGACAATGTTGTACATTCAAATGGGTATTTATGATGATACATTTGAAGACTCGGTATAAGGTTGATATCAGCCCTATGTCTCATATTGCTGGTAGGACTTTTGAGTTTATTAGGACTGTGATGTAGATCTCATTAATGAGCTGTAATAAGCAATAGTTTGGGACTTCTATAAAATAGATGGTGATCCACAGATACACTAGTAGTAGTGACTGGAAGTAGCAAAGGAATTGGACTTGAAACTGTTCAACAACTTGCAACGCAGGGCCTGATCATTGTTCTCAGTTCAAGGGATCAGGTCAGGGGACAGTAAGTGGTAGCTTGATACACACAGTCCAAGGTTAGTTTTTTTTTATAACATACACAATTTAGAAGTTTTGAAGTTTGAAGAATGATTCAGATCTAAAGAAGGAGATTGCAAGTGTTTCCACAGTCCATACACCAGTCCCGAAATTCCAATATGAACAGTCTATATTTTTGGGGTTTGCTTGAACAATTATGAAGGTATATGCCCTATCCTTTTATGATGCAAAGCAGCAAATCTTAACTACTATATGATGTTGATACAACAGTGATAATCAGTGTGAATACAGTCTGAAATTGCAGCACTGTTGGTAGCTTGTCTAATTCTGCTCTAAGGCAGTTCAAAGGTGTAAAGTAGCAGCCTAAAATTATTTTGTAGATACAAGCTTGATACAAGGTTGCAGAGGTATGTAAAGGAAACCAAATTTCTTAACAAATTACACTTTACATTCAGCCCTACAAGAGGTGTTAAACAACTGATTTCATGGAGGCATCTAAAGTTTATATCAGAAAAACTAAAGATTGACTATTTTATTGTACATAAACTGTTTTTCTGAATGTTGCATAATCACTGTGGGTTAAGAAAGACCTGCAAAGATCTTGCCTTAATTCACAGAGGTCTGAAATGATGAAGTTAATCTGTGTAGTGTATTGACAGAGAATGAAGTTTGTGAAGTTCATGTGTATGGTTACTAGAACATTGGCATGTATAGTGTATGTACAATGGCGAGAAATAACAGGGATGTATACACCATGAAGCAAAGTTCTTGATGATGTAGCTTAATTGATACTCCATGATTGATAATTGTTGATGGTGATCTTGATACCCTATGGTGATGGTGCCCTATGTTGAGCTTGATGATTTTTTTGATACTTTGATGAACTCTTGTACCAGCACATAAACCCTCGGTGATCATCATCGAAGTTGCAGAAGTCACTATCCAATCCTTGACTAAAGTTTGCATGGTGCAAGTTCAAAATTCAAGGGATTAAGTATGCAAGAATGCAATATGAACAGTCAGTAGAGACATACAGTAATGAAGCCTGTCTGCTACAAGACTTATGCAGTGATGATGATATAAACACTAACAAAGTCTGCTGTAGATTGAATAGTTGAAGCTTGATGATGTTGATGGTGCATACAGTCGACTGAGTCAAAGTTTGACCAAGATATGACTATCTTTGAGGCTTAACTATATGCATATTCAAGCTTATAGGTAGCCAGAGGTATTCTTATTTTAAAGATAATTGTGAAGTGCATTATGATTGATAACTTGATTTGACATTGGCAGCAATAGCCACTGAAGTAGGTTGTGAAATGACTAGTGACAAATGTTGAGAAGATTGATTTGATGATGATGACAGCAATTTAATGGATAGTATGATGTATTCATGGTTATGGTCTGCTTGATAGAATGATGACTAACAACTGATGTGATTGTTATAGCGGATTTCACCACTCTAGGTGAATCACACTTTGTATGGCATTCCCCTGTCCCGCTGCAGACTCTTTAGACCCCATGGACCATATTTTATCCTTTGATGTTACCTTGATCATCCCTAAAAACTATATAAATAATTATATACGTGGCTTTTTACCCGATAACCGCGTACATACGTGGATCTATCCCCGATAACTGCATACATCGGGATGTGTGCATAATCCAAATCCTTTTTGGAGTTTTCCTTGACATGGATCCGACTCATTTAACTCCTGGCCTTCCATATGCCTTGAGATCGCTTGGATTTGACCCTTCATTATCCCTTATGAATCTATATAAGGAATCCCTTGGTACATTGAAGAGATATAGAGAGAGTTGAAGCAAGGAAACTATAGTCCATTGTTGCTGAAATTTATACTTGAGTCTGCATCCCTTTGTCCCTTGGAGCACTGTTGTGTTCTTCCCAAGCTTGCCTTGTACTAGTGAGCTTGCTATCGAGAGATGGAGGATTGAGGCGGTGGAGGCCCAAGTGGGGGATTCAGTTTCTTTGGTTCACAGAAGTGCCCCCAGAGGTTGTATCTATCTTGTAATATCTGATTTATACTAATAGAAACATCTTTTCCTGTCCAATGATGTGTATTTGATTTAATGTTGTATCCATTGGAATATGTCAAATGCTTTTACATTATCGATGATATATATTCTAGAATAGATCTAACACCATTATATATAGTATGCTTGTATTGTTTACTTGTTGTTGAGGAAGTATTATATCAATTCAAGCTGAAGATTGGAAAGCTCAACGGGGATCTACTTCAACCGTCCGGAATAAGGTACGAGGTCTGATCCTTTAGTGTTAGACATTTTATTTCTATTGCATATTGGGAAAGATGGCTTTCTGAATTCAAGTCTGTCTGTTGTGGTACCCCAAGCCATAGGAATTTCTCTCCGTAATAGAATTGGCGACTCCGCTGGGGAGTTCCTAGTAGTTGTCCTTTGGGGGTGATTTTCTTGGCATTCAATGTATTTGAATTGCTCTTTCTCTCTGGTTTCTGTGTCGGGTCTAAGGGCATGTATGCCTGGTAGAGTTTGATTGGAGTGAATTTTGTCTCAACCTACCTGTTTGCCTTGTTTTATGCACCTTTTTCTTCTTATACGCGGGTTTTGGATTTACAGTCGCGTATACATGCGGTTTCCTCTGGGATTTTCGCGTATACACACGGGTTTACTACGAACAGTCGCATATACCCTGGATTTTTCCTTTTTATGGAAGATTGTTGGTTGCTGGGTGAATGCTGTTAGTTGCTGCGTCTCCTTTGGCATTGCCTGAGTCTGTTTTGACCCCTGTTTTTGACTGGAAACGTTTTTTTTAGCCTAATTTTTTTTTTTAGGAAAGTTCTTGTCATGGCATTTTCGATTTTTTGTTTGAGATTAGTGCACTAGAGTTCTTTTACCTTAGTGCTTTGCTTGAATGCTGTTTATGTGTGCAAGCAGAGTCTGAGGGTGGTAGAATCATTCTTTTGATTTTTGCATCTCTTATATATTCAAAAAATCTAAAAATATTTGCTTATCATTATGCATTGCATTTTGCACGTTGCATTGTACTTGCACTAGATCTAGATTTGCTTTGGAGTACTAGGTAGGAATTCATATAGGAAAATTTGCACTTATCATTTGAAGAAAAATTGTGCATTTCACGTAGTACGCATACCCTATTTACATGGACACAATGCATTTGCATTGATTGTTATGGTGTGCATTTTACTTCTTGTTACGTCATAACACCACTAGTTGCACGACCATATCCTATTTTTTGAGTAATAAAGCCAACTAAAATAAATGCTAATTAAAATGAATTACACTCTTTTCTTTTATAGGGTGCACCAACAAGCTTAGGTTTTAGGATCTTGGAATAGTTCATTGTAAGTTAATTCTCCAAGATCACTAAACAACAACATTTAGGTGTCTGTCCAGGGAGTGTGTGAAATCCTTGGTATAACCATCGTTCTCAGGATCCTCCTCTCACACGGGAGTTAAGCACGAGGCAGTGTGAGTGGTTATCGATTGGGATGGCCCCTAGTCATAACTGAGTAGCACCGGCGATATTGCCAGGATTGTATTCGTATCTGGGGACTCTTTCGGGAGTTTCGGGCTTTGCTACCTTGCCCATATGGTTAATCCCACCTGCGACTGTCCGCCTGAGCTTTGATTATATTGATGTGACCTTAGTGACCTTACCTAGGATATCGAGGGGGTACTTGTAGAGGTTATTCTGCATGTGTCCCGGCTAGGTTGGGGTCGGACAACACAGTCGCTTTACGCGTTGAAGCTGAGGGCCACAATAATTGGTTACGTACCTCCGCTTGTGGTGTATAAGGGTTCTCAGGCCTCTCCTAGGCGAGACATACCTGCCACACTCAGGAGCTCACTTATCCAGCCCTTGTTTGCTTGCATTTGGCTTTAGATTTTATTAGTGATTACTCTGTGCATGCTAGTTGGCTTAGGGTTTACGTAGATAGAGAGTCTTTGCTATTTGTTGAGTCATTGTGGATTCGAGTGAGGTTCTGCGCCATTCTTGTCAGTTAGCAGGACTTCTGCCTTCCACTTCTCCTCCTCCTTTGGGAGAGAGACCTAGACAGTCCGGGAAAACTATGTCACACACTGATTCACACACCATGGAGGATAATTCAGAGACTATTCCTGAGCCGCCTCCTCCCATTCGTGTTGACGATGGGGATTTTACTCCTACATATGATCCTTCACATGACCTAGTTGAGTTTGGTCCTGTGATTTCCCAGATAGGATCTTTGCATGATAGACCTACTCACCCTAGGGCTGATTCCCCGTTGACACATTACCGGTATGGAATGCCGGAAGATGCCGAGACTCACTTTGAACCTGCCAGCACTAGCTACGATAGTTATGCTACGACTGGTTTTCCTGAGCACGATTTGACATTTCATGTTGAATCCGATTTTGAGCCTAGCACTATGCCTAGGGGCAATCCCATTCCTTACCTTGCGGAGAGGTTTGGGAGTACTAGTCACATTGCACCTTCCATCCCAGTGGTGGAAGCTATATCTCATCTCCCTCCTAGGTCTAGGGTTAGCGATCCGATTAGGATACCAGGTCCTAGATGAGTGACGATAGGTACTAGTACATACCTTATTTCTGAGCTTCCTTCGTCCTCGGTTCCGATTTCTTCAAATGTACATCCTCCACCTTATTCACGTGGTCCTTCGAGCCGATATATGGCTACGAGTCAGGTCCGTAATGTGGTTACTAGGCCGATTGTGTCTCGAGTTCATATACCATCTGCTGCTTTGGGAGGCTATATTCACGCATCTAGTGGTCAACTTGTCACGTCCAGGGCATATGCACCTAATTTTGGGATGTATGTTCCCCCTTTCTGGAGCTTATCTTCCTACCTACGGAGTGTCCCATGGGACATCACATGCGATGACCTATGGACCTTATTATGGGACGCAGTATGGACAGGTTTCTTCACCTTATGGAGGTGGGTATCAACAACCTGCTTACTCTCCTAACTATGGCTTCATAGCTCCTACTAGTCAAGGTCCACCTTACTATGGTAATTCCACACTACCCTATATGGGTCAGACAAGAGGAGGACACTATGGCCAAGGCCATGGTGGTGCCCAAACCTATGTGAACCAGGGAGTGGTCCATCGACCTCATCATGCTAAGATCCCTTTCCTCGTGACGCTTAAACTTCTGACTTATCGAGACTTACGAATGATCCTGTTGCTCATGACCCGGTTTGGCTGGCTGTCCCTAGCAAGCTTCCTTCGGATATACCTAAGTTTGAAGAAAAACCGGGAGAGGATCCAAGTGAACACGTTACCACGTTTCACCTTTGGTGCTCTTCGAATTCGTTACATCAGGACTCAGTCCGCTTATGACTATTTCAACCCACCCTCACAGGGCCTGCTGCGAAATTGTATATAGAGTTACCAAAGGGAGCCTTTACCTTGTTCGATGATCTTGCGATGACTTTTCTTAATCACTTCCAGCTACCAGTGCGATATGATGTTGGTACTAAGCTCTTGTCGACATTTTGGCAAGATAAAGCCACCCATATTTCTGATCATATTCAGGAGTGGCATAGACGGAAGAGATTAATTAAAGCATTTATCTTGCTGGAATTCCTTCTTGAGTGGTTCCTCAAGTATTTATTGCCATATATCGCGAAGGATGTTTCCACATCTGGAGTGCAGAATGAGGAACAAGCCATATTTAGGGTGCAGGAACTGGACTTGATCTATGCTCAGTTCGGTTTGTTGTATGAGATTATTCCTAACACTCCTCATTCTAGTTTCGATCCCAAGGTCAAACCCGGACCACATGCCGATGGCATTGTGGGTTGTGCAAGTGCCAAACCTGCAGATTCGGTTGCAAAACAAGTTAGTCAATTGTTGCTCAACCAATCTACTCCAGGACAAGCTACGGCTTCGTCTCAACCCGCCCAAACAGTGAGTGTACTCTCTGTGCAATCATCGGACCAGAAGGGTAACCAGCAGCCCGGACGGAATAAGAAAAAGGGTAAGAATAATAATCGAAAGGGTGGGAATAAGAATGAGAATGCTACCAATAATGACAAGAACGGTCAGAATGCTGGGGGGGACAAGCAAGCGAAACATAAAGTTAAATTCCCTTGCAAGCTATGTAAGGAAGATCATCTCACTTATTTGTGCCCTCGGATTGATGAAGCTTCGAGACTCTTAGCACAAGGCCCAGCTGTGCTAACGAACCCTTTACCGCATAACCAAAATATGAACTCGAAGTCCCAGGAGCATTCTAGTGTGAATGATCCACCTGAGGCTAGTGCTCGTGGGTGCATTAACATGGTCCATGCTGCCAAGGTTGTGACTCATGCGAAAGATTATGGATCGTCACAACCCAGCCCAGGTAAAGAACCTGATCCACTAGGAACTCCTTTGCGCATTGAGAAACCTGCGGATAAACCTGAAGCTGCATCTCGCATTCCTAAGGGGGTACTTAAGCGCTTGGGGCATAATCCAAATGCCCGAGCCACCCAGAATTATTCAGTTGTCGAGGACTTGGGCCATACTCCTTGTGCGATGTCTGCATTGGAAGTGCTTCAGAGTTGTCCTTCGCAAAGGAAGGCTTTGCTTTCTGCTCTTGGTGTGAACGATGATGATTCTTCCTCAGTGATCAAATTTGAAACCACAGGACATTAGCCTCGCTTGCCCTACTACATGTTGCTTTTGGTACACGTAGAATGTCTTAATATGATCGTCAAGCGCACTGTGATTGACGAGGGTGCTGCTGCCTCTGTGATGTCTTTGTCCTGTTGGAAGGGTCTTGGTTCTCCTGAGCTGTTGAAATCAGCGACTATGTTAACTGCTTTTGATGGGAGATCTTTTAGGCCACATGGCATCCTTCCCTCTCTTAAGGTCCATTTTGGGGGGAAGACCATTGCAATGGAGGTTGAGGTGGTTGATGCGCCATTCGACTACAATCTCTTGTTGGGTCGGAATTGGATGTATAGTATGCAAGCCATTGCGTCTTCCTTGTTCCACATTGTATGCTTTCCACATAATCAGAAGATTGTAACGATTGATCAAATGACATTCAAGAATTCCCCTGTTACCGCATCTTCAGGAGCTTTGGTCCCAATCATTGAACACTCTCAGCTGGCAACTGGGAGTGTGGGTGTAGGTATGTATCCATCCCTTATGGGAAGCTTTAGTTGTCCTGCACCGGTCCTCATGATAGGATCTATTTTTGGTAAGGATTCGTCTTCTATGACCTCGGTGTCTTTTTGCATGACTCATATGGAAGATCCTTGGATTCTTCCCACACCGAGTACTTCGAGTGAGCCCTTCGGAACCAACGTGCTGCTTCATGCATCCATGATTGCTTATCAAGCCAATCTTCCGAGTGTTGCAGAGCCTTGTTCTTCCTCTTCGCGAACGGAGGAGGAAGACCCCTACGTGCTGTCGGCATGGGCAGTACAGTCTTCTCATGCCCACGACTGCCTGGATATGGTTTTCCCTTCTGATGAAACGATCATCGAGGCTATGTTGGGTATTGAGCCGCCATGGGAGGAACTTCATCATAGATCATATTTCCTTCCACCGCTTGACCATTTGGGGCATGAGGATTATAGGGAGATTCTTAGTCAGAGAGTTGGTAGTCCCATGATTCCATTAAGCTCTCCTGGTCAGATGGCTAATGGAAACATGGAGAACATATCTTCCATGATTGCTATCAACATCTCTTGAAATCCTGGCACCATTGAGAATGTTTATATTGGAGCGAATTGTTCCCAAGCTGAAATTCTCGAATATACCAAGCTATTCAAGGAGTTCCGTGATGTTTTTGCTTGGTCTTATGATGAGATGCCAGGTATTGACCCTCAGATTGTCGAACATGAAATTAAGACTTACCCCAGTGCTAAGCCTGTTCGACAGTGTTTACGCACCGTGAATCCTAGGAAAGCACCTGCCATTAAGGCAGAGATAGAGAAGCTGTTGAAAGCCGGTTTCATCTATCCCGTTCCCTTGACAGAGTGGGTTTCAAACCCCATTCTGGTGGATAAGAAGCAGGGAGTGATCCGATTATTCATTGATTTCCGCGATTTGAATTGTGCCTGTCCTAAGGATAACTTCCCCACACCATTTATAGATCAGATTTTGGATGAGTGTGCGGGTAGCGAGGTGTTCTCCTTCATGGACGTCTTTTCTGGGTATAATCAGATCCAGATTAAACCTAAGGACCAACACAAGACTACATTTATTTGTCCTTGGGGAACGTTTGCATATCAAAAAATTCCTTTTGGCCTTAAAAACGCCGGAGCTACATTTCAGCGGGCGATGACCTTGATTTTCCACGATCTCAAGTCTATTATTGAAGTATTTTTGGATGATCTCACTGCTCTTTCTCGTATGAGAATGCATCATGCCTATCACTTGAGATTGGTGTTCGAAAGATGTCGGCACTATTCAGTTCGATTAAATCCTCATAAGTGCATCTTTTGTGTAAAGTCAGGTCGTTTACTAGGATTCATCATTTCAAAGGAGGGCATAAGAGTTGATCCCTTAAAGGTTGAGGCAATACTTCAGTTGTCTCCCCCGAAGAACATTCGTCATCTTCAGTGTTTGTAAGGAATGGAAAACTTCTTACGAAGATTTGTGGTCAAGTTTTCCAATTTGACTAGAGGCTTCATGCGTCTCTTGAAGAAGGATACTCCCTTTGAATGGGATGAGTGAGCCCAAGAGTCCTTCGATGCACTTAAGCGAGCCCTAGCATCGACCCTGGTGATTAGTCCTCCGGATTATAGCCGTGATTTCCTATTATATGTGGCCGCGTATTTAGAGACGATTGGTATGGTATTGGTTCAGGAGGTTGAGGAGCTCCAGGAGCATGTCATATATTATCTGAGCCAAAACCTTATTGATGCAGAGATTCATTACTCTCATGTCGAGAAGCTTGCCTTAGCAACCGTACATGCGGTTTAGCGTTTGAGACATTATATTCTCCTTCGCCAGACCTTGGTAGTGGCCCATGTCAATCCGTTTCAGTTCGTCCTCACATGAAGGATGATTGGGGGAAACTATAATAAATGGATTGTCATCCTGCAAGAATTCGATCTCGAATTTGTTTCGGCAAAGTTGAAGAAGTTGTTAATTTTTGCAGAGCTTATATCAAATTTCCTGAGTGAGGCCGAGGAGTTGGTTTGTGAGGATACGTTTGTTGATGAACATATCTTCTTAATCTCAACATCTGACCCATGGTATGGAGATATCATAGTATATCTACAAACACTGAGGACCCCTACTCACCTCTCATGAGATGAATGATGACGATTACGTCACGTCTCTAAGAACTACCTTATAGTGGACAATACTTTGTACCGCCGTGGGGTAGATTCCATTTTATGACGTTGTTTAACTCACAAGGAGGCTGAGGTTGTGCTGAATGATTGCCACGGAGGGGTGTGTGGTGGTCATTTATCTGGGCTTTCTACAGGTCAAAAGATTTTGAGAGCGGGTTATTTCTGGCCGTCGATCTTTAAAGATTGTGTTGATGCGGTCAAGAGGTGCCACCCTTGCTAGGTGTTCGCACGAAATATGCGCTCGAAGCCTGCCCCTTTACATCCCATTATCATCGTCGATCCCTTCACCAGGTGGGGGCTTGATTTTATGGATTGCAACCCAGCTTCAGTTGGGGGGCACCATCATATTATAGTGGCTGTGGATTATTTCACGAAATGGGCTGAGGAAATTCCTACAGTAAAATCCAACGGTGAGACAGCTGCTCATTTCGTATTCAACCAAATCATTACTCGGTTCGGGATTCCGAAAGAGCTAGTCACTGACCATGGCTTGCACTTTCAGAACCGTATGATGGAAGAGTTGGCCTCCAAGTTAGGGTATAAGCAAGAGCACTCCTCTTCTTATTACCCCCAAGCGAATGGATAGGTCGAAGCAGTGAATAAATCACTTAAGTCCATTCTCCAATGAACCATCGCACAAAGCAAGATGAATTGGCACATTATGTTATACCCTGATTTGTGGGCATATCAAACGGTGGTTAAGACTGCCACTAGTTTTTATCCATATCAGCTTGTGCATGGAGTGGAGTCGATATTTCCGGTTGAATGCGAAATCCCTTCGTTGAAGCTAGCTGTGGAACTCTTACCTGACACTTCACCTTTGGAGGAGCGTTTGGTCCACCTCGAGCAACTTGATGAGCAGCGTCGAGATTCCTTGGTGGCTCTAGAGGTTAATAAACATCACGTTAAGGTCCAATATGATAAGTCTGTTCGTCCAAGAGTGTTTAGTGAAGGAGACTTGGTCCTTTTGTGGGATCAACCGAAAGAACCTTTGGGGGTAGGGAAGTTCAACCCTATGTGGCGTGGTCCTTACGTGGTCAAGCATGTCTTAGAGAAGGGTGCCTATGAGTTAGTCTATTACGAAGGCATAGCTTTGGTGGAGCCTAGAAATGGGCTCTATCTCAAAAAATACTATGCATGATCTTTAGCCAAGGCTGCTTGTTGTATATTATTGTACAGCTTTGCATAGTTAGGTCTTTTCTTATCGTGATTGGGTTTGTGATTAGTTTCCATTTCTTTTGGAAAATGTCAAGGGAATCTTCCATCTACATAGGATTCGCGGATGGTGCAAGCCATCACACTCAACACTCAGCCTCTACTGCTTGGGTGATTTATACTCCTATGGGTCAGGTACTGTCTTCAGGAGGTGTATGTCTACGGCCATCTTCCAACAATGTTGCTGAATATAGTGTCGTTATTGAGCTTCTGTGGAATGCCATTTCACATGGCATTCTATCTCTTGAGGTACATCTTGATTCAGAGTTAGTAGTGTCACAGCTCAATGGTTTGTACCATGTTAGAGATCCGACGTTATTGAGAAGATTCTTACGTGTGAGATTGTTAGAACGGCAATTTGACCGTATAACATATATACACATTCCAAGAAATGATAGTCAAGTTGCTGACTCATATGCTAACTACGTGTTAGATTGGCATTTGTCTCATTCATAATAAATTAATCATATACATTTTTACACATGTAAATAAATAAACCGATCACTATAAAACGTTTTATATATATAAAAAATGTGGTAATACATAGTGTCATATAAAAAAGTGGAGCTTTCAAAGCTTCCATCATATAATACATGGTCGTACAAAACATATATACTCCCAGGCATCTAATCCTGTGGAGGAGGGTTGTGATCATGATACGTCACTATGGCTCTAGCTAGCCGTCAGAATAAATGCACCCATGCGCGTGGCACACCCACCACTTGTCGCTGCATGGCCTCAGGAAAGTCCTCGACTTGCACCATGGGAACTCTATGAGTCAGTCGCACGAAGTTGGTATGAATGATCTGGAGCATTCACTTCACATCCACACCTGTGATGTCATCCCCTCTTCCCCTCCGTCTATGACGTGGGAAGCCCTTTGGTCGTCATGGTCCCACATCTACACATGAATGGTAGATGTCACTATGTGTTTTCACCCAAAAACATGTCTTTTTGATTCCATATAATCAAGAAAATACAAAAAAAATAAATAACTCAAAAATTTTAAAAAGAGTGAGAGTCGAGATTCGGTACCTATCTCTCCGTATGCCGATCCTAGTGGCAATGGCATGTCCGGATCTCCCTGGAAATCTATCCCTCCATAGGGGTAGTCATCTATGGCAACAATCTATCATCGCCACCATGGAAAAAAATCAGCTGGATAGGGGTTGGCCACCCTACCACCCCCCAGTCTGCGCATCGCATCTGCCCAACGCCGTTGGGCCGGATCTCAAACCTCGTGGAGAGGAACATCCACTATAGGGATCAATCTTGGTACACGCTCGAAGAAGAATGTACTCAAAATGCTACTGAACCCGAAGTTTTGTATCCTGCTTGCCTTACACTCACTAAGCTGGTGTTTCATATTTCCCAGTAGTGTAGTACTCTAGTCATAGATGGTCGGTCTCATACACTCCATCGCGTAGAACATTAGTGGCCACGAGGCCTGATGGAGTGAGGCTAATCCTGCTATCCTGCCCAGCGTCAGTAGTATGGAATTTAGGCCCAGCACCTATATATCATTGGTAGGGACTTGGCTCCCCACCTTCTCAGTATCTGGGTAGCAGTACACAGCTACGTACTCATCGATAGTAATCCCACTGCTTGGCCCACCTCGAGAACGAAGGTTCACCACCTCCCCCCATCTAGATAGACCTGTGATAAATTATATGTCTTCCACCTCTATGGTGAGAGACATCCCATATATCTGGAAAGACTCTGAGTCTGGATCCCAATAATCCACTAGCATCTCTAGAAGTCTTGGTTTGGCCCTCAAACCACCAAGACACCAGAACTTGTAGAGTCCACATGCTCAGAGAGCTTGTTGTGCCCTCACATCGACCCTTAGAGCTTCCTCTACTTCACCATGCTTGCGCTCTCTCCATTCTAGCACCATCCTGGAAGAGAAATCACCCAATTGTCCATTAGATTCTTGTAAATCCACTTGCGAGGCGTCATACACGACTGTTTTGCAAACAGCCGCGTATGTACACGGTTTCTAGCCTATTTTCCGCGTATAGCCAGCCCTATACGCGGAAAAAGCTTCGATACCCGCATGGGCCGCAGCGCTCAAGTAAAGATGGCCTATACACCTTCATTTCACCATGAAAATCACTAAAAATTATACCAAAATGCATGAGGAGAGCATGAGTAAATACCTTGAAGAAACGGTTGTGAATTCCGCTGGCTGGATCTCCTGGAATTTGTAGTTGAAAATCAGAGCTCCAATGGGTAAAAGTTTCAAATGATTTATATTTTTTACTATTTATTGAAAAATTTTTAAATATTTGAAAATTTTTACCCCCTTTCCTATAGTTTTGACAGTTTCTAACCATTTTGGACCGTTTCTGACATAATTTGTGATGTAGAAGACCATTTTCAATGCCGTTTTAGCCATTGGATTGACCCGTTCATACTGATCTCAGGTATAATGTCTACACTAGCATATAGGTTAGGTTCACCACCGGTTGCATTTTGCATGACCTTATGACCATGTCACCATGACCTTAGGTACGAACCCACTCTATTATGTCACAGAACCTTCTTGCTACTATAGAAGTGGCATGATACGAGTGGTAGAGCTTCACCTTACATGGGTACCCTATTTAGCACCTTATTTTCATTTGGTGCCCATCCCGACGTTTCCTCCTTTAGGGTGTGGGAGTCCGTTGTATAGTACCGCCATGACATTTCCCAAGAGCCTCACACTCCTCTTGATCTTATCTTGGCCTATTTCCCTCCGGACTCCCCTTATGTCAAGTTGTGAATGCATTATCATGAGCTTTTCCTGCCTTATTGAGCTTTATGCTGGCTCCCCTAATATTGTATTTCATCCATATAGCCCGAGCTTGTCTCATGTCTAGCCATGCAGAGCCATCTTTTATATCCTTCGCAACTTGATTTCCCTTTTTACCGGGAGGGGATTTTCCCCCGAGTGTCGATATCCTACACATGTATCCTTGCATTGAGCATAGGTATGTTCCACTGCTTGGAACTAGTTTGTTTTCCCTGATGACACTCGTCTCCTCCTAGTTTGTAACTATAAATCTAGTTTATTCTTTTTTCAAGCTTTTCAAATAACTGAAAAAGTCCAAAAAAAATAAAAAAAATAAAAATCCGAACAAGGAAAGATGTTATCTTTGGTAGCTGTCGAGTTGTGTTTCCTTCGAGCAGAGCACTGTATATCACATCCATTGGTTGGGTTATAGTTTGACTTTAGGAGCTGTGCTCGTTTATATGAGTTTACCTCCACCGACTAGTTAAGCTTCCAGTCCCTATGGAGCCTCTGTTGATGCCTCCTATGTCACAGAGATGTCCCAGTTTGCACATCGAGTCTATGCTACCTTCATTCAGTCACCATACACTGTCATGCTCTTGTTTGAAGGAGGTTGAAACCTATGTCGGCCATTCCTCAGTTATCTTGACTTTGCATGTCAGCCATTCCCGGTACAGTTACTGGTTCGTGCACTTTATGATCGAGTCCTTCCACATTAGACAGCTTTGCTGAGTACCTCATGTTGGATGATGGGGGATGCCTTAATGCCCTCCTTCCAATGAATTTCATCCCATCGAATTCAGATCATCTATTCTGGGATTGGAGTCTAGAGTCCTTTTGAGTGCCTTGAGACTTGCAGTCATCAGTGGCAGGTTCTCTCGCCATCAAAAGTTTCTTGGGAATAAATCAATGTCCCCTGATCAATGGATTCTCTCAAGTGTTCGACCTCAACACATCTATTCACACTTGTTAGTTTGCACTCTAGTACCTTGATTCCCATTTTCATTATCGGTGGGTAATCTCGCATCTGTTAACGGTATACATCAATGACCGGTAATGAGACGATGGACTACTATGTTTGACCTCGACACCTCTATTCGCATAGTAGGACATGTACTCGTAGTGGTTTGTGTAGAAGACCTTTCAGGCTGGTGGCATATCCTATATGCTACCTCTTTGATCGTGCCAGTGTTCATGAGATTTCAGCTCTCGTGACTTGATACTAGTGTATGTCAGACATTTCCAGCCAGTATGGAGATCTTGATCTATTGTATATCTTCAGCCACTTTAGAGATCATGATCCTTTGTATATTGTATATCTTCATCATGGAGATTCTGATCTATGTATATTGTACATGGCGATGACCACATTTGTGATATCATGTATTATGCCTATTCATGGCCATTGTACTCTTATGTATCTAGGACTACTATATGTACTTGCAGTTATATGTAGAGTTGTATCATGGTGCTATGCTAATTGGGTGGCTGGTCTTCCATTTTGGATACTTCATCACTCCACTTTTGGGATGGACTTATAATGTATTTTGGCCATCATATGACCCCTCTGACCTCACACATTAGGGGGCATCTGTTATAGCGGATTTCACCACTCTAGGTGAATCACACTTTGTATGGCCTTCCCCTATCCCGCTGTAGACTCTTTAGACCCCATGGACCATCTTTTATCCTTTGATGTTACCTTGATCATCCCTAAAAACTATATAAAGAATGATATACACGGATTTTTACCCGATAACCGCGTACATACACGGATCTATCCCCGATAACCGTGTACATCGGGATGTGTGCATAATCCAAATCCTTTTTGGATTTTTCCTTGACATGGATCCGACTCATTTGACTCCTGGCCTTCCATATGCCTTGAGATCACTCGGATTCAACCCTTCATTATCCCTTGTGAAGCTAGATAAGGAATCCCTTGGTACATTGAAGAGATATAGAGAGAGTTGAAGCAAGGAAACTATAGTCCATTGTTGCCGAAATTTATACTTGAGTCTGCATCCATTTGTCCCTTAGAGCACTGTTGTGTTCTTCCCAAGCTTGCCTTGTACTAGTGAGCTTGCTATCGAGAGATGGAGGATTTAGGTGGTGGAGGCCCAAGTGGGGGATTCAGTTTCTCCGGTTCGCAGACGTGCCGTCAGAGGTTGTATCTATCTTGTAATCTCTGATTTATATTAATAGAAACATATTTTCCTGTCCAATGATGTGTATTTGATTTAATGTTGTCTCCATTGGAATATGTCAAATGCTTTTACATTATTGATGATATATATGCTAGAATAGATCTAACACCATTATATATAGTATGCTTGTATTGTTTACTTGTTGTTGAGGAAGTATTATATCAATTCAAGCTGAAGATTGGAAAGCTCAACGGGGATCTACTTCAACCATCTAGAATAAGGTACGAGGTCTGATCCTTTAGTGTTAGACATTTTATTTCTATTGCATATTGGGAAAGATGGATTTCTAGAGTCAAGTCTGTCTGTTGTGGTACCCCAAGCCATAGGAATTTCTCTTCGTAACAGTGATGAGAAGCTTTGATGATGTGACAGAGATCTCTTGTGTATGATGACTTGACAGAGAGCATCGTTGATGATGATGCTTAAGCAGCATAAGAACAGACTAGAGTGTTGAGCAGATGATCAACAGTATTGACCAGCAGTTGAACAGAGACAAGTGATTGATGAGATGATGTGACAGTAAGCTTTAATGTAAATGCAAGCTTGACTTGCTTTTTGAGGTTAGGATAGCTCAAACCCTTCTTAGCAGGGTCTAAGAAAACCAGGCAGGGTCCTGGATGCAGAGTAGGTGCTCTATGTATCAGTAGGTGCTGATTTTGCCTAATGGTTGTAGCCGAACCAAAACTAATATAAAAATTACAAATTTATATGGTGTGGTGTTCTTCTGTGTTACAATTCTTAATGAGTTAAATGCTATGATATGTGAATGATGAAGTTTATGAAATGATTATGAGATTGGTAGAATAATGAAATGATGAATTGGTAGTTAAGTGTGACAGGTATAGAAAAGTTGTAAAATTGCTTTACACTGATTCACCCCCCCTCTCAATGTCTACAATTGGTATCAGAGTCGACCTTTGTCACAAGCCTAGAAAGCTTGAAGGAGATCCTTAGACACAATGGAGGAAAAGAAAGAGTCACCAAGCAATGACGTGCCTGTACTTGATATTACAGATTATTTCAGTTGGATAAGCAAAATGAAGGCTTATCTGAAGAAGTTTGGTATTTGGGAAATTGTCATCAATCCACCTACTCCATCAAACAAGAAAGGAAAACCAGCTGCACAGAAGGAAGCGAAGAAGGACAACACTACAGCCTTGAAGTTCCTCATGGATAGACTTCCCAGCTCAGTGAAGGAAAGTGTAGGAGAGTACACTTCAGCAAAAGAACTGTGGTTCAAGCTGGAGAGTGAGTATCAGAAGGCAAGACCAGAACCCGAAAAAACAGATCAGAAATTAGAAGACAAGCCCCCAAAAGAGCTGAATCAAGAAGAAGATAAACAAGAAGAGGACTCTAGTAAAGTTATGGACTCTTGTGATTATAATGAAAACTTGTGTGATGAAATTGAGAAGGTTCTTGCAGAAGATGATGAAAGGCTATCAAAGACTGCACATCAGATACATCTCACACTGCTAAATATTGATCTTAGAGCCAATTGGTTCCTTAACACAGTAAATCTGAACCAGAGTGATTTCACGAAGTTCAAAAAGGAAATCTTGGAATCCTTGAATGAATATCAGTAGAAGACCATGTCAATGAAAGTGTTGCTTCAAAATCTTAAAGAGAAGGACAAAGAGTTGCGAGATCAAATGAAAGACAAGGATACTGAAGTTGAACAATTAAAGACTGAATTGATCGGTCAAAAGGAAGAATCGGAAAACCCTGCTCAAGAGCTTGAAGAAACTAGAGAGTTTAATCATGATCTAAAGACTCAGCTGGAGGAAGCCAAGATGACAGAAGAAATCTTGAAAAGACAGCTAGAAGAAAAAGAGGAGACAGTCCAAAAGCTAGAATTGGAGGTAGTTGGTCTCAGGAAGAAAGATAAGAAGAACGAAGCCTTGGTAAAGCTCCAGGACAGTTCAATTGTCCTAGAAAAGATCTTAGATTTCCAAAGATCTCCACTCGACAAAACTGGTCTTGGTTACAAGAAGAAAAAATAAAAATCTAAAGATGACACTTGGTCTCTGAAGACTCTAGAAGCAGGTCCATCAACGTCCAAAGCTGCTCCCCAGGCACCTGCACATGACAACAAGGGTTTTGGAAATTCAAAGATGAAACAAGGAGTTAGGTCTGTTCATCAAAGAAACTTCATAAAGGAAACAACTACAAGACCCAGGTATGAAAGTGGATTCAATGGTTATTGTCATTTTTTTTCTAACTTTGGTCATAAGGATATGGATTGTAGGTTCCATGGAAGAAGAAGGGTTGGAAGCCCCAATGTATTAGTTAGATGTTGGACATGCAATCAAGTAGGACATGTTGCTGCCACATGTTGCACATTGAGATGCTACTCTTGCAGTGGGTTTGGACACAAAGCACATGAATGTGCCAGTCAAAGAAGTCAAGCAAGAAGGAGTACTCCATACACATGAGCAAGAAGATTTGAAGATCAGAAGACAAATGTCTACAGTCAAGGACACTCTCAAGTATGGAGAAATGAAGTTGATCAAAGAAGTATTGGAAGTTCCAACAGCTCAGTCAGATGTTGGTCATGCAACAATTTTGGTCACATTGCTGCACATTGTCGTACAGTGAGGTGTTATAGCTGCAGTGGCCTTGGGCACAAAGCTCAAGATTGTTGGAGTACAAGAAAACAATCCTCGAGAAGTTACCTAGACAACTCATCAAGGAAATCCAGTACAAATGAAGGAACAAATTCTTAAAGGACAGATGCCAAGAAGTAAGTATGGATGAGGAAGACCAAGCAATTGCAGATAGGAGAGGTTGATTAGAGCAGGGAAGATGGCTGCCATATGGCAAGCCAAGTGTAAGGTCTCTCAAAGACCTTAACACACCTTGAGTTTATGAGGCTGGATAATGAACTCAAAGGTAAAAGGATTGTTACTCCAGGTATACAGACAGGTCCTAGGATCATGCATATTGATAGGGGGAGCAGTCAGCAGTGATCAGAGATCTCAGACACAGGTATGTGGACATCCTTTGCCATTGATACCAAAAGGGGAGAGATGAAGACAAAGGGAGAGATGCATACAAAAGGGGAGCATGCTCATAGGGGGAGCATGAGTTGTTGTCATCAATGAAAAAGGGGGAGATTGTTGATGAAATTGTCATTGATGCCAACAAGGACTTGCAGTGGCCACTCTTTTAGGGGTGATGTAAAAGCCCTATTAGGATCAAGCTGTGTGTTCCAGTATCCTTCATTCATGGAAGATATTTGCTGCCTGCAATTGCAAAATGGTTGCTCAAGTTGTGGACAAATGGACATAGATTGCACTCTTATTAACTAAAGAATATTTTTTATAGTATGTCGGCCCAGAAATAGAATGTTGGCCCAAAAATAAAATATTTTTTATGTCGGCCCAGAAATAGAATGTCGACCTAGAAATAAAATATTTTTTAAGTCGGCTCAGTTAAACACAAATTCGGCTCAGTCAAAGTTTTATTAAAAAAATAAAATATTATTTTTTGTATGTCAGCCCCATTAAAAATTAAAATATTTTAGCAAGTCGGCTCCCTAAAATATGGGTGAAAATTTAGTATTTATACCCCATCAAATCCTCATTTTTGATGTGGAATTTTTTTTGGTGGAGCTCTGAGGCAGTCGTAGAACAACAAAGGAAATTTTTGGTGGATCTCTGTGATTTCGTCTCTGAGGTAGCCGCAGAACAGCAGGAGCAGGGAAATTCATTGGAGCAGCATATAAGCCCTAATTTTTACCTTTTCTTATCAGCAGACCCGAATTCTTCTTGAGGTTGATCGTTAGACTTGATCCCAATTTTCTGTTGGATGAGAGGATCAGAGAACACATTGACTGAAGTAGCAGTTGACTGTGAATTTCGGGTGGCAACAGTGAGGTTAAAATTTTTGGGTACTGTAGTAGGCAGCTACAGTGGACAAATTTTTTTTTTTTTTGGTTGACTGAGGCTCGGATGAAGCAGCAGTAGCACCAGTCTTATATTTTTTTTGGTAGCAATGCATTACGAAATTTTTGGAGACTCTTCACAATATAGACATACAGTCCATGCATAAAGATGATAGCTATGAAATGCTGGATCATGACATGACGATAGTGTAAAGCAGTTCATTCTTAAAGCTGATCTGGACAGTCCTTATGAGTGAACAGTCAAAGTTTGAGCCCTAACCTGGAGAAGAGGACAGCCCTAGAACTTTGTAAAGTGATGATAGTCCAAGGCTGAGTTGTCCTAATGCATATGAAGACATGATAAGCAACGATATCATACAAGGGTTACTCTTCAACGTTGTCCACATTAACTAGTGCCTTTCTGCTCCAAATCGTGACCCTTGAGGTGGCTATTTATTCTCTCTAAGAAATTGCAAGCTACATGATATATTCCGTGGAGTACCAGTTAGTTTTAGTGTGATACTGAGACTGTTATTTATGAGTTATGGAGGCTGTAAATTGAAGGGATGAGCCTGTTGGTGATCTTCCTTCTTAGCAAGGTCTGATATCTCTTGGGTTTGATCAGCATATACAGTCCGAATTTGACTTTGCCTCAGTCTCAACTTAGACATAGTCCTGAAGTTGACAAAGGTTGAGGTCTTGTCTGTGCTCTTCCACAAGAAATACGCAGTTCATGCATGATGGTGATAGCCAAATTGTGAAGACAAGCAATAAGACAAGATGACATGACAATGTTTTTGTTTGAAGAAGGTATACAAAGCCCTATTGCAAAATCAAGGTATGATCATGCTCTCCTATACACTAAAATGAAGATATGATACAATGAAAGTGATATGAATAGTGATGGACAATGTTGTACAGTCAAATGGGTATTTATGATGATACATTTGAAGACTGGGTATAAGGTTGATATCAGCCCTATGTCTCATATTGCTGGCAGCAGTTTTGAGTTTATTAGGGCTGTGATCTAGATCTCATTAATGAGCTGTAATAAGCAATAGTTTGGGACTATTATAAAACAGATGGTGATCCACAGATACACTAGCAATAGTGACTAGAAGTAGCGAAGGAATTGGACTTGAAACTGTTCAACAACTTGCAAAGCAAGGCCTGATCATTATTCTCACTTCAAGGGATCAGGTTAGGGGACAGTAAGTGGTAGCTTGATACACACAGTAAAAGGTTAGTTTTTTTTTATAACATACACAGTTCAGAAGTTTTGAAGTTTGAAGAATGATTCAGATCTAAAGAAGGAGATTGCAAGTGTTTCCACAGTCCATACACCAGTCCCAAAATTCCAATACGAACAGTCTATATTTTTGGGGTTTACTTGAAAAATTATGAAGGTATATTCCCTATCTATTTATGACGGAAAGCAGCAAACCTTAACTACTATATGATGTTGATACAACAGTGATAATCAGTGTGAATACAGTCTGAAATTGCAGCACTATTGGTAGCTTGTCTAATTCTGCTCTAAGGCAGTCCAAAGGTGTAAAGTAGTAGCCTAAAATTATTTTGTAGATACAAGCTTGATAAAAGGTTGCAGAGGTATGTAAAGGCATCCAAATTGCTTAACAAATTACACAGTACATTCAGCCCTACAAGAGGTGTTAAACAGCTGATTTCATGGAGGCATCTAAAGTTTATATCAGAAAAACTAAAGATTGACTATGTTATTGTACATAAACTGTTGTTCTGAATATTGCATAATCATTGTGGGTTAAGAAAGACCTGCAAAGATCTTGCCTTAATTCATAGAGGTCTGAAATGATAAAGTTAATCTGTGTAGTGTATTGACAGAGAATGAAGTTTGTGAAGTTCATGTGTATGGTTACCAGAACATTGGCATGTATAGTGTATGTACAATGGTGAAGAATAACAGGGATGTATACACCATGAAGCAAAGTTCTTGATGATGTAGCTTAATTTATACTCCATAATTGATAATTGTTGATGGTGATCTTGATACCCTATGGTGATGGTGCCCTATGTTGAGCTTGATGATGTTTTTGATACTTTTATGAACTCTTGTACCAGCACATAAACCCTCGGTGATCATCACCGAAGTTGCAGAATTCACTATCCAAGCCTTGACTGAATTTTGCATGGTGCAAGTTCAAAATTCAAGGGATCAAGTATGCAAGAATGCAATATGAACAGTTAGTAGACACATACAGTAATGAAGCCTATCTACTACAAGACTTATGCAGTGATGATGATATAAACACTAACAAAGTCTGTTGTAGCTTGAATAGTTGAAGCTTGATGATGTTGATGGTGCATACAGTCTGCTGAGTCAAAGTCTGACCAAGATATGACTATCTTTGAGGCTTAACTATATGCATATTCAAGCTTATAGGTATCCAGACGTATTCTTATTTTAAAGATAATTGTGAAGTTCATTATGATTGATAACTTGATTTGACATTGGCAGCAATAGCCACTGAAGTGGGTTGTGACATGACTAGTGACAAATGTTGAGCAAATTGATTTGATGATGATGACAGCAATTTAATGGACAGTATGATGTATTCATGGTTATGGTCTGCCTGACAGAATGATGACTAACAACTGATGTGATGAGCAGCTTTGATGATGTGACAGAGATCTCTTGTGTATGATGACTTGACAGAGAGCAGCGTTGATGATGATGTTTAAGCAGCATACGAATAGACTAGAGTGTTGAGCAGATGATCAATAGTATTGACCAGCAGTAGAACATAGAAAAGTGATTGATGAGATGATGTGACAGTAAGCTTTAATGTAAATGCAATCTTGACTTGCTTTTTGAGGTTAGGATACCTCAAACCCTTCTTAGCAGGGTCTAAGAAAACTAGGCAGGGTCCTGGATGTAGAGTAGGTGCTCTATGTATCAGTAGGTACTGATTTTGCCTAACGGTTGTAGCTGAACCAAAAATAATATAAAAAGATTACAAATTTATATGGTGTGGTGTTCTTCTGTGTTATGGTTCTTGATGAGTTAAATGCTATGATATGTGAATGACGAAGTTTATGAAATGATTATGAGATTGGTAGAATAATGAAATGATGAATTGGTAGTTAAGTGTGACAGGTAAATAAAAGTTGTAAAATTGCTTTACACTGATTCACCCCCCCTCTCAGTGTCTACACCTGCACCAGTGGGTGGTACTGCACTAGAATATGGTCCTGCACCATGAGGACCTCATGTATGTAGCACACCAGGGAAAAATGTCCCTTCCTCACCCATATGCTGAACCATAGTGCTATGGTGAACAACGACCCGTGCCAAACTCAAAAATGCCTCACGTGTCTATGGAATAACATGATGTACAGGTGGGACATTTGGCCCAGGCAACTATCTGTGAGGTGCAGGGATAGGGCGATCAACATCTCGAAGCCTGGCATTGGGTCGGTTTTGGGGCATCCCCCCACCGATCCCCTGAAACTGCGATATATCAAAATAGTTTACGTGTTTTCCCAACACGAACTCTGCATACATCTTTCGAAGGAAGTACAACAAGATTTCCATGTTGTTGTGTGGTGGCATATCAAAAAACATATACCATCTGTCCATCCAGTTATCAACAAATGGTTGATATGTGCACCACTCGATAGAGATATGTGGCCTATTTGCATTTGGGATTTCCCCTGTGTGAGGGTCCCTAAACAATGAAAATATATGCTCCTTGGTGATTTTCAACTATTTTATTGCATTGTAGCTAAGCCCATCAGCGTACTCATGTCTTTTTCTTTCTCTATATGAAGTAATATCATATAGTATGTTGTTTGACAATGTGATGGTCTCAACAATTGCATCCAAAGTGGATGCAAGTGAACATCGAATTCTATCACCAACACTAAAAGTAGTACTCAAACCTCTCAACTGGGAAAGCTCAATCAATATTTCCGCATTGGGGTCCTGTTGGAAGCCAGCAACAACCTCTTCATTTCTTTTAAAAAGTGAAGAGAGATTAGCTTTTATGTGATTTATCAATTCAAAATTATGAAAGAGCACCTTTAGAATCATTGATTCTGAAGGTACTCTCAATCAAAGGAAAGTGATATAATGATTCTAGACCTAAAAGAAACTCGCTTATAAACTTGACCTTGAAAACAATTGTTAGCAGTCGCATAAATTTTCATGAGTTTATTAAAATCATTAAAAGAAATTTATGTGGTTTAAAAAGTTTGAAATAATGGGTCAAGAGAAATTCAATGAAACACATTTTATGTTGAGTAGGGTATTATTGGTCCTAAGCCATGAAACTAAGGGTCATTTTCAAATTTTATATCATATGTAATACCATACTACGACATTTTGTAAATATTATAGTTAATAGGTAAATAATGTTTGTATAGAAATTTTTTATTTATGATAGTTTATCATTGAGATATGTATCGATAGGATGTTTGAAAGGTTTAAACCTTAGTCCTGTACATACATAGCATACATATATAGCATAGATATTAATCTAGCTATTTTATCAAAGCATTGTTAATATGGGAGTGCGATTTTATCACCTTGCATACCACTACGTAAAATGATTAAATAAATATGACTGTTAGGATTAGTTGGCCATGCAGTAAGCCAATTGTCAAGTTGATAAACGATTTATCATTTGGATTAATGAGCTGGTTTGAAAATGTGGCTTACACCTCTTAATAGAGTCGACAGTTGTATGCATATGGAAATATCGTATTGGCAGTGTTAAATGCTAAATGTCATGTCGACTTACATCATTGTACCTATTAATTATGAACTACTGTCAATAATCAATGGTTGAAATGATGATTCTATCAGTCACCATATTTCTGGTTCGCCAAGTTAGTGGTTATTACTAACATTCATGGTTAAGCGTAGATAAACTGGCATGAATCATGGTATATTGTGAAGTTGTAACACTTATCACTGCTTAAAATCCCGCTAAAATGGCAAGTTCAGAGATTGTATCTCCAATTAGATTTGAAGCATGCGAAAATAATCCATCATGTCGTGTGTTTGGATACCTATCCCTTCTGTGTTCACTTATCCATTTGTTTCGGGTCGAAGACAGGAGAGTGCCGAAGAAACCATGTCTCCTTTGAATCGGTTTGAGATTTCAGGGTCTGAACTTTTAGACGCCAACTAGGAAGTTGCCAAGAAATTTGAGAAAATGGGATGGGCAAATTTCTTTAGGTGTTTTGATGGTCAGCATTTGGAGATTACTAAGATGTTCGCCATGAGTTTTGAAGATGACAGGGTGGAAATTGGGGGTTTCGAGTTTGTTATCAACGAAGATAAGATTGCCGAAGCCACTAAGCTCCCACAGGTTGGGGAACGTTGGTTTAAGGGCACTGTGGTCAATAAGAAGAAATGCTTGACTCTGGTAATGCCATTGCTGGATAATTCGAAGCTGAGGATAGGCGTCCCTGTGAAATTTCTGAAGCCCGAATGGAGAATTTACTATGAAATCTTAGTAAGGTACATGTCCTGTTGTGGACGATACTCCCATATACACTTATATCATTTACGGTTACTGTTAGCAGTAAAGGGTTGCAAGCTTAATTTACCCTTCTATCTATGGCAAAGTCTTAAGAAGATGTCGCAGTCTGTTAAGAATTTCAATAACCCTGACAGTAGTCTTTGTCACCATGGGTTGATAAAAATATTATTGCAATTCCAATTATCTGCTAAGGGTGTGTCTTGGGATAAGTTTCTAGTTGATTGTCAATTGGGGCCAACGCAGTATTGGCCCAATCCATCCCCACGAACTCGTAGGAAATGATAGGTAATAAATCCTGGAATCAATAGTTCAGAGGTCAAGGAATCTGAGGTCGTAAACATGCCCATAAACAATGAGGTTAATAAGAATGATGACAGGGATTCAATTCCTTGCAATTCTAGGGAAATCTCTGATAAACCCTTACCTGGTGAGAATGATAGCAACCCTGCAAACATCAAAGAAGGATTAGCCGAAGGTGAAAATGATAATAATGACGAAGCCAATAAACCTTATGAATGCAACAAAGAATCTATGCATAAACTAGATCATTTGGCTCAGGTTTGTTGTGACAAGGAAGGGCTTGGTTTTGAAAACCTATCGTTTTCACGAAGAGTTACAAGGAGTATGCATGGTATCCATTCGATTTTGGGTTATAAGGTTGATCAACAGACTTCTAAGTCTACAGCTACTAAACCTACAGTTGTAGACATTGAGGATGATATGCCATCTTCCATCCCTAATACTATGGATGTAGATAATTTTGCTATTGCACAGGGAAGTGATGCACAATCAGACGAGGTCGAGGGCAACCAACCGAGAACAAACATAAACGTTGTAGATCCTGAAGCATTATACAGTCAACGTTGTGACAGTCCTCATTCTCCTCAGGTAAATAAAGAAGACAAAACTCTACAACAGGTATTAGGTAACGTTTACCAAGATAAAATCACAGAGTTTAAAGGAAAACTCAAACAGTGTTTATCCAGCACATCCCAGTTAGAAGAAGAGAACAAAAATTTTAGAAACGAATTGCTGGAGTGGATTGATAGGTGGAAAAGGGTGAATGCTAAGAAGAATCAATATAAGAAATCTAAGAAATCAATCATAAGTACTAATCAGCTGCTACTTGAACGAATTGAAAAGAAAAACATTAAAATCATCAGGTTGAAGGCTAAACTCGCCGAAGCAAGAAGAGTAGTCGCTCTTCATAATGAAACTTGATGATTTTCTTATTTCTTATGTCGCAGCAAAACAGGTAATGGTCATTACGATTTTTCATGCCTGTAAAATCGAAGATTTAACAGGCCTAAATTTAAAATTTTAGGTTATTTCTGTTACTTATTTATTAAATTGGTTTTAATAAGATGCTTTGTTTATATTCAATGCAGGAGGTTTTATCACCACCCTTTTCCAGAAGTACACGACGTGGTTATACGATGGCTTGAGATATGGCTGTTTGGTTGTGAGCTGGAGTTTTATCAATGGTCAAGAACTTTCTAGGATGCCTCGACTCAGGCCAGTCAATTTCTGTTTATAGTAGTAGGTGTAATTAGATGCCTTTTTGGTTAAATAATCCCTATAATGTTGCATGCAACATTTATAAGGGAAAACTGAATCTTAATAGTATATAAGGGAGCAGTCTTGATGAACTCGAGAGGATGAAGTGTGTGAAGAAAAATCTTTTTGGAATATATTTTATTACTGGTAATATATCATACTTAAAGTTGAAGCTTTGATGTGGATTTTGCTGGACATCTGCAGACAGATACTGTGACTGGTATTTTGTTTTGTTTTGGATCATATATATATAAATATATTTCAACTTGTTAACTTCTGTTTATATATTAATCCTGTGTGCTGTGACACACTGATGTTTAATTATCTCTTTTCGCTTCATTAGCTCAAGCTAGTGTTTTGAATAAATATTTCATTATGATGTTGTTTATTAGTATGTTTACTATAAACATAAGTTTTAATGATATCCTTTTCTGTTTATTTAAAATCTCATTCATATGTTGACAGTGACTTTTAAATAAGCATTTTCTTAAATTCAAATAACTATCTTGAAAATTAATTATTAATTAATTTTAGACAGTTGAAATTGATTGTGAGTTTGCAAGTTAAATTTCAGTTCTGTTATCATTTAGCAGATTGACTTTAAGTTATGATTTAAATGGTTTGTTTAGATTATATTTCAGTCTTTCTGTTCATCATGATTGATTAATAATTAATATAATCTTCAATTTTCTCTCAGCTGAGATAGGGTTTAATAAGATAGATAGAATAATTTTGTTCAAATTTTATTTCTCAGATTAATTAGCAATCGTTAAGTCATTTTGTATATTTTACTTAAGTTTTCATATTTAGAAAACTTCCCCCAAAAAAAAATCAAAGTCTTTCCTTAAGAAAGCAACCTTAGAATATTTTAGACCTTTAGGTAAAGTAAACATTAGAGTAGGTTAGATTTTTCTGGTTTGAAGTTCTCCTTAAGAGACAAACTAGCTGGTAGCAGGACCATAACCTGCGAGGTTTTGTTAATTCAAACACACCGGACGCTGCTTTAAGCTGATTGTGTGGACAAAACCTCCTTATTGGCCTGGATTTAGAGAATCAGGCCAACAAATGGCGCTAGAAGGAGGGCCTGTCAATGAGTAATGGCAGGTGAAACAAATGAAACATTTCCAACCAGTCAACAACCTCCGGAAGTTAGTAGATCCCCTTTTATAGAAACTTTTAGAAATATCCTTGAACGTGATCCTGTCACTTCTCCTTTTACTCCCGCACAATGTGCTCAAACTCTAGAAGAATCCAGACATATCCTCACTAGAGCTTACGCTAATCAGTTAGATATTTCTCCAATATATTATGGTCTTCCTAGACAATAGTGACACAATCCACAATTGACCTTAGTTACGCAAGATTTGGAAATAACTGATAGTACTCCTCAACAACAGTTTGAAAGAAATCAAAGGCAACTTACACAAACTAATATTGCCAGGAGGCTAGTCACAGGAAGTGGTTCTGATCAACCACCTTATCCCCCTGAGTCACCACCTGATAGTCCAAGACCTTCCAATTCGGGAAGTTCTTCTTGTTCTCAAGGAAGTCCAATGGCAGGAAATGTAGGAGGAGGGGATAATCCTCTACCTAATCCATAGCTCCCTTGGTTAAGGGAAATTGCTGTAGCAGTTCTTGGGGTACAACATCCTTTGCCAAAACACTCAGATAAAATTCTTCCTAAGTTTAACCCAGATGACAAAGAACCTGCAGAGGTGCATATTGACAAATTTATGTTGGCTGTTCAAACTTTGAACATCCAGCATGAAGATGAAGTTTGTTGATTATTTCCTCTAACCTTTGAAGGAAGAGCCTCTACCTGGTATTTTTCATTAGTACAAGGATCTATTACAAATTGGGAGGAATTTAATAAAGTTTTTCTATATAAATTCGGGGAAGATAAAACACCCGCTCTTTTAGCCCTAGAGTTATCTAGAATTAAAATGGAGCCTAAAGAAAGAATTAAAGATTTCAATCAAAGGTTTCTAACTTTGAAAAATAAAATTCCAGTTGCTTCTCAACCTCCGGAAGATATAATTATTGAAAACTATACATCAGCCTTACCTAGGAATTCCGGAATGTTTGTGAAAAGAGATGGAAAAACAACACTGATAGAAACATTTGAGGAAGCCATTAAAGTAGAAAAGGATTTCATGTCTTATGAACCAGATAGAAGTGGAAAATCTGATTCTTTTCCCCGAAGGAAAACAGAAAAACCTAGTTCAGATAAAGCATTCGATGTAGAACAGTTACAAAATGTTATTCGAACATTAACCAATGAAGTTATAGGGTTAGAAAAGACTAATTCCGAAGCTTCTCCTTCTAGGAGTTACTTCAGAAATCAATTTAGACAAAACCCGAACACAAATAATAAACCCCCTGATGTAGCTACTAATGAAGAAATATTTAATACAATTCGAGCTATTCTATCTTTATCTGAAACTCCTAGTCAAGAGATGAACGAAAACGAAGAAGAAGAGGAATCAGAAAATGATGAAGAATCAGAGGAACCTCAACAAGTTAACGGTCATTTCTGGGATAGTTTTGTGAAAGAACATGAAAGTAGAAATCCACCTTCAGGACAACATGTGTATAATACTCATAGTAAAGCATTTGCAAACACTCCTAGTGCTTCAAGCTCTACTACGAATTCTGATAATAATAACTCACAACCAAATAAAAAAACTCAATCTAGCAAGCAAACTCAGCCTACTAAGGGTACTCAAACCATTCAAAATACTCTGAAATTGGATCTACAATATGATATAATCGAAGATTTAAAAAAGACACGTGCAAACATCAGTATGTACGATCTTCTTCAAATTTACCCAATTCCTAATAGTCATATTATAAATCCTGCAGTAAGTTCAATTGTTCCTAATACAAGACAGAATGTTGTTGCAAACAGTTCTAACAATGATCCAACAACAACTGAAAAAGGAAAAGCAGCAGCTGACAAAGCTTCATTAATAGGTAAGAATTCTAAATCAACAACACCTCCATTCTTACTCACTTTTGAGATTTTTAATAGGAATGTTCACAACTGCATGGTAGATTCAGGAGCATCCTCTAATGTTATGCCCTTATCTGTATGTAAGAAATTGAATGGAAAATTTGTTCCATCTAATTCACAAATAACTCAATTAGATAGAACAAACGTACAGGTGGTTGGAGAGATGAAAGATGTCTTGGTTAGGATTGCTTGTAATCCTTCGGTTTATCAAATCATAGACATTGTTGTTGTTGATATTCCAGATGCATATGGACTATTCTTAAGTAGGGATTGGTCTCAACAATTGAACGGTTTCTTTGCCATTGATTGGTCAACATTATGGTTACCTAAAAATGGAAAGTCAAATCAAATTAAAATAAATAGAGAACGGTATATGAAACATATTGTTACAGAATTGCATGATCCTAGTGAACCTGTTTTATTTTCTAATTCTATCATGGGTAATTACATGTATGAATTAGGATTTGGTAATTTCAAGGCTGAAAAGTCTGCTCTTTCCGAAAATAATCAGTAATCTGAAATTTGCAATGTAACATCTGTTTCTCCTAACTGTTCACTTAAAGAAACCGTTAGTGATGTAAATATTGTAAATATCATAGAAAGTAAGGTGATTGCACATAGTTCTATTTGGACTTTATATTTTGATGGTGCAAAATCTAAAGAAGGAGCAAGAGCTGGTTGCTTATTGATAGATCCTAAAGGTAATAAAACTTGTATATCTTGTAGAATGGAATTTAGTTGTACAAATAATACAGTCGAATATGAAGCTTTAATACAGGGTTTGAAAAGGGAAATTGATTTGGGCATCAAAGAGCTAATTGTTTATGGCGATTCCGAGATCATTGTTAGACAGGTTCATAATTCCATCCACTGTATATCTGAACATTTACAAAGTTATCAGAAAGAGGTATGGAATCTTATCACACGTTTTGATGCATTTAACATAAATTCTGTTCCTAGAAGTCAAAATCAAGAAGCAGATTTGTTGGCAAATGTAGCATCCAAGTTAATTCCTTCAGAAAATCTTACAACAGATTTCTTTTCTGTTGAATTGATTTTTAGGCCCTCCATACCTGATAATATTTTTAATTGGCGTGTGTTTGATAATGATACGCAGGTATTGAATTTTCTAACAAACGAGGATATCTTTAAAGATTCAGCAGTAGATGAAGTCACTCATGATGGCAATATGCGGGATTTTTCGGTAATAAATGATTTCTGTTCACTTGAAAAAGCTTTCGAATAGGTAAAACCCGTTCCCAATTCAGTATTAAGATTGGAAAAGTTTTTTGATCTGCAGGATAAGTTTAAGGCTGTCCCTAATTGTAAGACAAACAGCTCTCAGATGAAATATGAAACCATCAATTTGGGAACAGAATCAAATCCCCAAACTATAAATCTAGGAATAGATTGTAATCCTGCAGAAAAAAATAGCTTTTATGAAATTGTTTAAGGAGTTTAAAGATATATTTGCATGGACATATGATGAACTGAAAACATTTAATACTCAAGTCATGCAACATATAATTCCAATTAAGCAAGAATCAAAACCCTTTCAGCAGAAGTTAAGAAAATATCGCCCATCATTAGAACCAACAATTAAAAAAGAACTGAATAAATTGTTAGCTGCTAAGATCATTTTCCCTATCAGACATACTCAATGGGTAGCAAACTTAGTTCCATTTAGAAAAAAAAACGGGGATATTAGATTGTGTGTCGATTTTAGAAATTTAAATAAAGCTTCTGAAAAGGATAATTACCCTGTTCCTCCCATGGAACAAATTCTCCAGAAGGTGTCCGGGTCTGAGATACTCTCTCTTCTTGACGGTTTCTCAGGGTATAACCAAATATTGATTTCCCCAGATGATCAACTGAAAACAGTGTTTAGAACTCCATGGGGAACGTATGCCTACTGCAAGATGAATTTTGGGTTAATCAATGCGGGAGCAACATTTCAAAGAGCAATGGATATTGCTTTTATAGGCTTAACCAGTCATTCAGTCGTTGTCTATTTGGATGACGTTACTGTGTACTCTAAACATCGTCCTGATCATCTTAACCATCTCAGAAACGTATTTGAACTATGTAGAAAATTTGGAATATCTTTAAATCCTAAAAAAACAATATTTGCTGTTTCAGAAGGTATCTTACTAGGATGTGTAGTCTCGAAACATGGAATCATGATTGATCCTGAAAGAATGCAAGCTATTTCAAAGATTACCTTCCCTTCCAGCAAGAAAGGAATGCAGTCATTCTTAGGGAAAATTAATTTTGTTAGGAGATTCATTCCTAGTTTTTCAGAGACCATTCGTCCTTTGCAGAGAATGATTAAAAAAGATGCCGTGTTTAATTGGGGACAAGCTGAAAAAGAATCCTTTCAGAAAATTTTAGAAGCTATTTCAGAAGCTCCTAGTCTTCTAAGTCCAGATTTTAACAAGGATTTTATATTATACACTTTTGCTTTTGATATTGCATATGCAGCAGTTTTAACCCAACTAAATCAGCAAAATAATGAAGTCCCAATTTCTTTCATGAGTTCGATTTTCAAAGGTGCTGAACTCAATTATCATGAAGTTGATAAACAATCCTTTGCTGTTTTTAAGGCTGTGAAACATTTTCGTCCTTACTTGCTAAAATCTAAAACGAAATTAATTGTTCCTTATTCTTCAGTCAGAAATTTGTTAGTTCAGAAAGATTTAGGAGAGAAGAGGGCGCCTTGGATGATAGCTCTTCAAGAATATGACCTAGAAATCAAACCTTCAATGATAGTCAAAGTTCAAGGGCTATGTAAATTAGCGGCTGAAGCTGCTCACTTGCCTAATGATAAAGCTGAAACTGTCATTGATGAAGCTTTACTTACAAGGGAAATTTATTTCTATCCACCACCTCAAGACTCCTGGTACACGGACATACGGTTACTGTTAGAAACAGGTACTGCCCCTGATTATTTAGATCCCAAAAAGAAAAGAGCACTTAGATTGAAGTATGCTCCATACCTATTAATCGATAATATCCTTTTTAGGAGAAATTCAGACGGAGTTTACCTTCGATGTTTAGATAAAGATGAAACAGAAATAATTCTGAAAGAATTACATTCTGGACCAGCAGGAGGTCATTTTGGTGGGGAGACCACTGCTCACAAAATTCTCAGGGCTGGTTATTATTGGCCTACCTTGTTTCGTGATTCCTATACCTTTGTTAGAAAATGCCAAGAGTGTCAGCTTGCTGCAGGAAGAATGAAAAAATCTGCTTTTCCTTTACAACCTGTTTCAGCTGAAAGACCTTTTCAGCAATGGGGTATCGATATAGTAGGTCCAATAAACCCTCCCTCATCAATGCAACACAAATATATAATAACTGCAACCGATTATTTCACCCGTTGGGTTAAAGCTGCACCATTAAAAGTTGTGAATACAAGTCAGGTTATACTATTTTTGGAATTCTTTATCATAACAAGATTTGGTATTCCTGATTCTCTTGTTTTCGATAATGCGTCATATTTTTCATCAATTGAGTTAACTCAGTTTGCTTTAGAAAAGGGAATAAGAGTTAGATATTCAGCTAATTACCATCCTCATGGGAATGGTTTAGCTGAATCAACAAATAAAAACTTATTGAAAATTCTTAAAAGAACTATCTCGGTTCACCATCGGAATTGGCATACAGAGTAACTCCTAAAGCTGCGATAGGTAATTCGCCATTTTTTTTAGTGTATGGAACTGAAGCTATTCTCCCGCCAAATTTATTCTTACCTTCATTACAGTTAGCTCAGTCTGTTCAGGAAGAAGAATGCCCAGTAATGGAAAAAAGAATTAATGCATTGTTAAAATTAGAAGAAGATAGGGAAAAATCAAAACAACACTTTAATAAACATCAACAGATTGTAAAATCATGGTTCGATCAATCTTTCAGTTCTGATCGGGACTTTCAGGTAGGAGACTTAGTTTAAAAATGCGATAAAGCTCACGAAGATAAGGGTGATCATACTAAATTTCAAAAACTATGGTTAGGTCCCTTTGTTATTTCTGAAAAAATAGGTCCAAGTACCTTTCGTTTGCAAACACTTGAAGGACAGTCCGAGACATTCCCTATGAATGGACTGGTTCTTAAAAAATATTTTTGTTGATAATTTTTTCTGTCTAAAAACTGTACATACCTACTTACTTTTTGTAAATGAATTTGTCTTTCTGTATATAAACTAGTAGACTGTAAATTAATTAATTTTCTGCCAAAGTCAAATATTTTAGATTGTTAAAATTAGTGTATATAACCACTTGTTCAATCTGAAATATGTAATTAGCAGCTATAATTAATGTAAATAAATAAGATCAGTTTACTCATCAGCTTGAAGAATAATGATATTAAACTAAAATCTTTTAAAAATTTGTTCAGGATGATCAAAATTTCTTGAATCTGTAAAAGACCTTCATGTTTTTCTATTTATAAGTGTTTTTCATATTTTTTTCATCTTGTTATTTTTAGGGATAGCTTATTGAATATCTTTTTCGAAGCTTGTACTTTTGAAAAACCTTTATAGATCTCTATTATTAGTTTTAGAATTTTTTTATCATTTGAGAACTATCTAGCATCTGTTCCAGTTAATTTAAAATTAAAGTGAGAGACGGAAGGTCTCAGTAATGAGCTGGTCCGATCAGAATCACAAATATCACTGGTATGACATTATTAGGAAACTAGTAATGGCTTTTGTTTTTTAAATCAAAAGATAAGGGGTCTCATTACGAGCTAGTTGATTCATTTTCTGGTGATATTAATGACTAACATTGCCATTTGGTTATCACGCTGGGTAATGATCTCTCATTTTATAAAAAATTAAAATTGCAATAAAACATAACTTTTGTCTGAAGAATAGGAGATCTCAGTAATGAGTCGGCCTAATCATGATCATCAGTTTTGTCTGGAATAACTTCATTTCTGATCACCAAAGTGATGGCTTTTGATTTTAAAAAATAAAATTAAAAGACAGGAGGTCTCATCACGAGCTGGCTTGCTTATTTCAGACAACTCTTGTGAATGATACTATCACATTGGAATACCAAACCCAGATAGTAGTCTTCAAGAAAAATTATTGTTTTAAAAGAAAAGCAAAAGCAAAGAAAAAAAGAAAATGATTATGCTATGGAACATATTCTAGAAAGTTTTCAGTGGAACAATACTCTATGCTGATGGTACAGGTCATCTTTACTAAGAAGTACTTGCTTCAGATAAGATATTTGTAAGTTTATTCCTAATCAAATTTTTGTTTTATAAGATGGAATATTTATGAGTTATACTTATGGATATGCATAAATAGTGGTTTAATATGGATAAAGGATTTTTGATTATTTTTAACAGGTTTTAAGATTTCATTTTTGATCATCTTGTTCAAGCAGAGATAACTGGTTCACCCAGGTTGTCGCCATTTGTTGGCAGCCAGCAACAACTTCTTCATTTCTTTTAAAAAGTGAAGAGAGATCAGCTTTTATGTGATTTATCAATTCAAAATTATGAAAGAGCACCTTCAGAATCATTGATTCTGAAGGTACTCTCAATCAAAGGAAAGTGATATAATGATTCTAGACCTAAAAGAAACTCGCTTATAAACTTGACCTTGAAAACAATTGTTAGCAGTCGCATAAATTTTCATGAGTTTATTAAAATCATTAAAAGAAATTTATGTGGTTTAAAAAGTTTGAAATAATGGGTCAAGAGAAATTCAATGAAACACATTTTATGTTGAGTAGGGTATTATTGGTCCTAAGCCATGAAACTAAGGGTCATTTTCAAATTTTATATCATATGTAATACCATACTACGACATTTTATAAATATTATAGTTAATAGGTAAATAATGTTTGTATAGAAATTTTTTATTTATGATAGTTTATCATTGAGATATGTATCGATAGGATGTTTGAAAGGTTTAAACCTTAGTCCTGTACATACATAGCATAAATATATAGCATAGATATTAATCTAGCTATTTTATCAAAGCATTGTTAATATGGGAGTGCGATTTTATCACCCTGCATACCACTACGTAACATGATTAAATAGAGATGACTGTTAGGATTAGCTGGCCATGCAGTAAGCCAATTGTCAAGTTGATAAAAGATTTATCATTTGGATTAATGAGCTGGTTTGAAAACGTGGCTTACACCTCTTAATAGAGTCGACAGTTGTATGCATATGGAAATATCGTATTGGCAGTGTTAAATGCTAAATGTCATGTCGACTTACATCATTGTACCTATTAATTATGAACTACTGTCAATAATCAATGGTTGAAATGATGATTCTATCAGTCGCCATATTTCTGGTTCGCCAAGTTAGTGGTTATTACTAACAGTCATGGTTAAGCGTAGATAAACTGGCATGAATCATGGTATATTGTGAAGTTGTAACACTTATCACTGCTTAAAACCCCGCTAAAATGGCAGGTTCAGAGATTGTATCTCCAATTAGATTTGAAGCATGCGAAAATAATCCATCATGTCGTGTGTTTGGATACCTATCCCTTCTGTGTTCACTTCTCCATTTGTTTCAGGTCGAAGACAGGAGAGTTCCAAAGAAACCATGTCTCCTTTGAATCGGTTTGAGATTTCAGGGTCTGAACTTATAGACGCCAACCAGGAAGTTGCCAAGAAATTCGAGAAAATGGGATGGGAAAATTTCTTTAGGTGTTTTGATGGTCACCATGTGGAGATTACTAAGATGTTTGCCATGAGTTTTGAAGATGACAGGGTGCAAATTGGGGGTTTCGAGTTTGTTATCAACGAAGATAAGATTGCCGAAGCCACTAAGCTCCCACAGGTTGGGGAGCGCTGGTTTAAGGGCACTGTGGTCAATAAGAAGAAATGCTTGACTCTGTTAATGCCATTGCGGGATAATTCGAAGCTGAGGATAGGCGTCCCTGTGAAATTTATGAAGCTCGAATGGAGAATTTACTATGAAATCTTAGTAAGGTACGTGTCCTGTTGTGGACGATACTCCCATATACACTTATATCATTTACGATTACTGTTAGCAGTAAAGGGTTGCAAGCTTAATTTACCCTTCTATCTATGGCAAAGTCTTAAGAAGATGTCGCAGTCTGTTAAGAATTTCAATAACCCTGATAGTAGTCTTTGTCACCATGGGTTGATAAAAATATTATTGCAATTCCAATAATCTGCTAAGGGTGTGTCTTGGGATAAGTTTCTAGTTGATTGTCAATTGGGGCCAATGCAGTATTGGCCCAATCCATCCCCACGAACTCGTAGGAAACGAAAGGTAATAAATCCTGGAATCAATAGTTCAGAGGTCAAGGAATCTGAGGTCGTAAACATGCCCATAAAAAATGAGGTTAATAAGAATGACGACAGGGATTCAATTCCTTGCAATTCTAGGGAAATCTCTGATAAACCCTTACCTGGTGAGAATGATAGCAACCCTGCAAACATCAAAGAAGGATTAGCCGAAGGTGAAAATGATAATAATGACGAAGCCAATAAACCTTATGAATGCAACAAAGAATCTATGCATAAACTAGATCATTTGGCTCAGGTTTGTTGTGACAAGGAAGGGCTTGGTTTTGAAAACCTATCATTTTCACGAAGAGTTACAAGGAGTATGCATGGTATCCATTCGATTTCGGGTTATAAGGTTGATCAACAGACTTCTAAGTCTACAACTACTAAACCTACAGTTGTAGACATTGAGGATGATATCCCATCTTCCATCCCTAATACTATGGATGTAGATAATTCTGCTATTGCACAGGGAAGTGATGCACAATCAGACGAGGTCGAGGGCAACCAACCGAGAACAAACATAAACGTTGCAGATATTGAAGCATTATACAGTCAACGTTGTGATAGTCCTCATTCTCCTCAGGTAAATAAAGAAGACGAAACTCTGCAACAGGTATTAGGTAACGTTTACCAAGATAAAATCACAGAGTTTAAAGGAAAACTCAAACAGTGTTTATCCAGCACAGCCCAGTTAGAAGAAGAGAACAAAACTTTTAGAAATGAATTGCTGGAGTGGATTGATAGGTGGAAAAGGGTGAATGCTAAGAAGAATCAATATAAGAAATCTAAGAAATCAATCATAAGAACTAATTAGCTGCTACTTGAACGAATTGAAAAGCAAAACATTAAAATCATCAGGTTGAAGGCTAAACTCGCTGAAGCAAGAAGAGTAGTCGCTCTTCATAATCAAACTTGATGATTTTCTTATTTCTTATGTCGCAGCAAAACAGGTAATGGTCATTACGATTTTTCATGCCTGTAAAATCGAAGATTTAACAGGCCTGAATTTAAAATTTTAGGTTATTTCTGTTACTTATTTATTAAATTGGTTTTAATAAGATGCTTTGTTTATATTCAATGCAGGAGGTTTTATCACCACCCTTTTCCAGAAGTACACGACGTGGTTATACGATGGATTGAGATATGGCTGTTTGGTTGTGAGCTGGAGTTTTATCAATGGTCAAGAACTTTCTAGGATGCCTCGACTCAGGCCAGTCAATTTCTGTTTATAGTAG
>LPNX010290972.1:791257-807293 GCA_001517045.1 Pseudotsuga menziesii
ATTGATTGTGTGTTTGCAAGTTAAATTTTAGTTCTGTTATCATTTAGCAGATTGACTTTAAGTTATGATTTAAATGGTTTGTTTAGATTATATTTCAGTCTTTCTGTTCATCATGATTGATTAATAATTAATATAATCTTCAATTTGCTCTCAGCTGAGATAGGGTTTAATAGGATATGTAGAATAATTTTGTTCAAATTTTATTTCTCAGATTAATTAGCAATCGTTAAGTCATTTTATATATTTTACTTAAGTTTTCATATTTAGAAAACTTCCCAAAAAAAAAATCGAAGTCTTTCCTTAAGAAAGAAACCTTAGGATATTTTAGACCTTTAGGTAAAGTAAACATTAGAGTAGGTTAGATTTTGCTGGTTTTAAGTTCTCCTTAAGAGACAAACTAGCTGGTAGCAGGACCATAACCTACGAGGTTTTGTTAATTCAAACACACCGGACGCTGCTTTAAGCTGATTGTGTGGACAAAACCTCCTTATTGGCCTGGATTCAGAGAATCAGGCCAACGGGTCCATAGCCGCAGCTGCAATAAAAAAATCAATAAGAAAATAATTAGAAATGTATACATGGTATATAATGACATCTCTTCAAAATTGAAAATGTAAATTAAGGAAAACATACAAAAACTTAAGTTTTACTAATTTTTCAAACATAAAAAACTATAAACAATAATTAAAGTTTAACACTTTTACTTTTATTTTGTATCTTTATGGTATTGATTTTTTCTTACATAGGTGTTACTGGGAAAATATATTCAACATATCAATTAAATCATTGGCGTGTGGTGGATTCCCTAGCCCCACCAAATGAAATGTCTTTGAGAAAATTGTTAGAGAAGCACAAAATAATATGAAACAAGAAAACTTATTCAGTTGAGAAGTTATGGAATGTATTTACCTTGACATCATAAATCCACTAAAACATGACCACCTCAAAAACTGTTAAAAACCTAATTTCCATTATGTTTGATGCATAAACAAAACATAGACAATTATCATTCTCTAAAGATTGAATTACATTCCAGTATGTTCTAAAAACCATTTTAAAGTGATATTCAACCTCCACTTTCTTTTGTTGATTATACTCCTCAGTCCACTCTAACATAAATTAAGAATTGTATGCACCATACAAATGTAATGACTCCCACTCCTTAGCATCTACATGTACAAGTAATCATTATTTAAATCCAAATTTACAATATTTAGGATTAGAACAATTGTTACAAAAAATTTGAGTATACCTCTTATCCTCTTTGAAGACCCTCCACCCTCTAATCTTTCTCCTTAAAAAAATTGATCTTGGTTATTGCCCCATAATCATGGAGCTTAAAAATACAATTGAGGTAAGTACTCACTCAAATGAACCATTATCTAAAAGATCATGTCCCCCTCAACCATAGATCCTTCTAGATGAACTCTTTGTCTCACAAAATGTTTTAGAAACTTCATATATCTCTCCGCAAGCAACATTGTATGGATATGGATAGAACCACATTCTTGAATCTCTTCTACTAGGTGTATAAGGTAATGCTCTTGAGAATTAAAAAAGATAGGAGGGAAGTGCATTTGAATATCACACATCTAAAGTCACACAATTATAGGGTAAAAATTGACAAAAAAAAATCCATTGGGTGATTGAATTACCTTGTTGGATGACAATGCATGAGTGAAATCTCCTCCCCTCAACTTGAATCAGCTCTTGCAACAATCCCAAGCAGTGGTCTCGCTCCAAACGCTCCAATGGCCCTTTGAATTCGCGTTCTTGATTGTGAAAATGGGCCGCGGGTTCGGGACTGTGTATTTAATTTTTTTTTTATGATTTACAAATCGCGTACGTGTTTTATAACTACATATTGCAAGCGCGTTTTGTAGTTATATAATGCGTACGCATTATGGCTTCCTATCCTACATGTTCCATGACATGTCAGTCTTGGGTTGAGCCATACCAAGTGCCATGTCAGGCTTGGGTTGAACCATACCAAGTGCTATGTCAGGCTCGGGTTGATGTATTTTTTGGTAACATGATGTTGTTTTTGAAAACTAGGATTGCATATTAAAGGTCCCTCATCTTCTTGCACTGACCCATGTGCGCTTCTGAAAACTAAAACAAAAAATAAAACAGAGGCCCACAACCTGTACTTTTTATTTTACATTTTAGGATGCAAAGAATGGAGGTGTGATAAAACAGGGAGTTTTGGCTTGGAAGCAATTTGGAGGGAAAATTTTGAAGGTGGAGATTGACAAGGTGGATTGCAATGGAAGGTAAGTCACCGTATTTTTTTGAATTGCTTTCCTTTGATTTTTTGTTTTTGTTTATTAATTTAATAAATGTTTAATTAAAAGAAACAATCAAATATTAAATCATTTTGGAATTTGTCGTTGTTATGTTGACAAATAACACTAATCCTAAAGCAAATGTCCATAATAGAACCATCGATAACCCAAACCCAATCCCAATCCCAATCCCAAACCCAAACCCAAATCCAAACACCGAACACATGGAGGAGGAACACGATAGGAATTCAGAAATTCTTGCTCATTTGGTTGCATTGAGACACCTTAGTTCAATTTTAGAGAGAGGGAGCACATAAGATGGTCATTGGGTGAGGCACTAGGTACAATTTACAATGCCCAGGGAGCACTGTACAAAATTAGCTCCTGCAAGGTTTCCCAGAGGCAATACTATTCCATTGGGATGAGCTACAAATATGTAAAGAAATTAAAGATAACAAAAGACCAACTTTTTTCACTATTCCAGGACCCTAGCACTGGATTGGTTCCTCCCACCATTCGACCACACATTTCTATAGACTGGTGCGTATAACCAAATATTAAATCCAACTGGATGGATCGATGGTACATGGTTTTCGATGAATACCCTCATGGGAATATAGACATCCCATTCTATTTCCTAAGGAAAACATATGCCGATTTTATCTTGGGTAAACATGTATATTGCTTTGATATTTTAGAGTTCCAGGGGGTAGGACATGGGATTGCCCAAGATAGGAAAGGGGCGAGGACTGATCCAAACAGTGTGCGACGAACTCCACACACACCAAACCCCCCTCGATTATATCCTCATGTAGGTACCGTGATTGATGATACACAAGAGGCACTATTCCATTTGGAAGATACATTGCTTCGACACGGGACTACTCTCAACGGTAATATAGGTCAAGGGGTTGGAACATATGAGGCTAGCCCATATGGGGTTGGACCATCACACATAGAGTATTGACTTAGGTCTCCGGACTCTACCAGAGCTACATATCACAATGGACATGTAGAGGGTTCAGAGTGTCACATCATTCCACATCCTTGCACAGCTTGTGGAAACATATGATATGAGCCATTTACAGAGTTTCGTGGCGATTGATTACTCCAATATTTAAGCCAAACTCGTTCTTCGCATAGTCTATTATTTTTTATATCATAGTTTTCAATTGTTTCATAAATTATTTCTATTTTAATTATATGACAATTTATGTGAACACATTTATAGCTAGTGTCCAATGACACCCTAGATTCCCATATTTCGACCGTTGATGATGATGATATTGATGCAGCAGTAAATGATGCATATGGTTTTGGTGCTTCACCATTACTCGAAAGAAAATTAATTTTTAATTTATCATCATGATTTGTACATATTTATAGTAGGTATTAACACATTTAATACATCTTAATCTTGATACAATATATTTTATGCAGGGTGGGAATGATGACTTTGTTGCATTTGAGATAGGTCCGTTGCAGGTAGAGGAAGATTCAAAATCACATGCATGATTTTAATTGTTAAAGGGCGAGTGAACAAAGTTAAGGGACCTTTTAGATGCAATGGTAGAGTGAATTCAATCACTCTTGATCCATAAAATAGAAATCATCTCAAGTAATCTAGACCCTACCAAGCCTAGTCCTAAGGCTGCCAACATGCATGCCAATTAGGATAGTTAACAAAATCACGTCCCTGTTCTAGTTAACAAAATTGTGACCCCATTTTAGCTAACAAAATCATGCTCCTATTTACTAAAACCTGTTTTATGGTTAAAACAGGCCAAGCCCGTCATTTTCTCCACAACACTGCACTAAACAACTTGGATAGAGCAGAACGAGCTAGGGAGAATGCGTTTTGGGTGAGAAAAGGGCAAAAAACTCCACCTTGGGATCAATCTCTTCTTTGTGAGGTATTTTCTTAAAATCCTCTCATGCTATTTTCACTATATTCAATCATTTCGTTGCCCTAATTTGACTTTAAACCAATTGATGTTTTTAAAAATTTATATGCCCATAAAGGAATTTACATGCCCAATGGAAACCAAAAACCCAATTTAATCATAAAAACCAAATCATTTTGACTATTTCCATATGTATATTCACAAGCATCCTTGTGAATCCATACCAAAATTCAAATTCCCAATGGAAACCAAAACCCCAATTAACTCATAAAAAACAAATCAATTTCACTATTTCCATAAGCATATTCACAAGCATCCTTGTGAATCCATACCAAAATTCACAAACATGCAAAGTTTTTCAAGTATATTGCAAGTTTGCATAAGTAATTTACATTCCCAATGTAAACCAAAATCCCAATTAACTCATAAAAAACAAATCAACTTCACTATTTGCATATGTATATTCGTAAGCATTCTTGTGAATGAAAACCAAAATTAACAAATATGGAAAGTTTGTCAATTATATTGCAAGCTTACATACAACTGAGAAAAAATTCAAGTAGAATTCATATCTTCCCTAAAATACATAAACACACATGGTAAATCCCTTGCCTCTATCCGAAATATCGAAGTTGGTCGTGCAAGAACATCAATAAACACCTTATAGTTTTGATGAAGCTTCCTAATCCAAGTGTTAAAATAAGGTATAGAAGCTTCCCATGCTTAACAAATATTTCCTCTTGACTGAAGGGTACTTTTTGGTTAAGGTCAAGACAACGGAGTTCAACAATAGGCTCTATGAACATCTATATACATAAGGAGGTTGATGTGTTTGATTACACGCCAATCACATACTATAATACATGATAGAATCCAGTGGAAACTTTGGAACCATAAAAGCCACTATACACAATTATGCAAAGTCTCTCATGGGTATATAGAAAGAGTGCATACAACTAAAATAACATCAAGTGGAATCCATACATGGCCCAAATTACATATAAACAAAGATCTGCTAAATGGACTTTGGAGTCCAAAAAATATCACGCTACAACAAATAATTACATATCTAACAAATCCTTTCCTATTCTGGGATTTTATTCATCAATAGCACATTATGCCGCCTCTTCTAGGCTCTAGCCCTTGCCTCTACCCACAATTTGGGAGTTGGTCCTGCAAGGGCATTTGTTAGCACCTCACAATTTCAGTGAAACTTCATAATCCAAGCCTTAAAATAAGCTAGAGGAGATTCCCAATCAATTTATGCACATAGGACATTTTATGTACACATGCATATGGAAATTGGAATTAATACTTGAATTTAGGACATAAATTTAAAATTTAAAATGTTAAATGTTTAATCTTTACTGTAAAATTCAAGATAATTTGTAAAATTTAAATAATATATTTAGTTTATGTTGTTATTTTTCATACATTAGTTTTATACTTTTCACTGCTTAGAGATGTCATTAAATCATGTGTTTATTTATCTAATGATATTTTCATTTATGATAGCAGTGGCTACTATGGGCCACAATGCATAGATATTGAGGGTTATTGGTAATCTTAGAGAGATTTGTTCTGCTTGGAGGGGTGGAGATGAGCTCCGCCACTCCTTGTCAGCATCACTTTTGACAATAGTTGATATGATCGCTAGATCAAATGATGTTTTGTATAGCATCACATCCTACAGGGAAACAAAAAGATGAGAATATGTCTATGGTTTGAGCTACAATGAGATCAAGAAGATAAAAATAACCAAAGAGCACATATACACATTATTTAGAGTTCCTAGGACAGATGACATTTCACAGAGCAACAGGCCACATATTTTTATTGAGTGGTGCATCCTTCAACCCATTAGAGACCATTGGATGGACAAATGATACATGGTTTTCGATACCCCCCCACACAAAAATAGGGAAGTACCATTGTACTTCATCCAGAAGTTGTATGCAGAGTTTGTGATGGGGACATGTCAACTATCTGACATGTTGGGGTTCCAGGGTGTTGGTAGGGGGATGCCCCAAATTCAACCCAATGCTAGGCATAGATATGCCAATCGACAAATATCTCCACCTCGTTCCTAGCTACCGAGGCCATACATCCCTCCTACACATGATATGGTGACCTAGACACAAGATGCATTTCTTACTCTAGTTGAGATGGTTTCGCAACACACCACAACTATAGACTAGGAAGGGTCCTCTTCCTCTGATGGAGTAAAACCACCAACTTGTGGTGGTAGAGGACCATCTATTGGTTGGGATAGATCGACACCCCATGTGCCCCAAAGCGAGCCACACGTGTACACAACATGTGGTCAATCCTGTTATGGTCTTGGACCAACACATGGTACCTCTACGATGACTAGTGGTCAGGTAAGGACATTGTTAAAACTATATTGTTGTTTAATTTTTAATTTTTCCATATTGTACACATATTAAAAGATTCATAATATATGCAATTTTTACTCTTGCAGGAGATTGATGCCTCTAAGGGGGGTGGTAGTGCACTCGGTGTGGTTGTATCCAAGGCCCAAACAACCAACACCGAGGTAATATTTCAACATGTGTCATTTTTTAATACATATCATTTTTTTAATGCATGTGCTAGTCTTGATTAATTTGTTAAACTGTCTAATATTTACAATTTTTGAAGTTGTAGGAACCCCATTTAGAACTGAATGATGGAGACATTGATCACAGCGAATTACTCCCAGGTGGAATTTATGATTACCTCAAGAATGCAAGTAAATGGTTAATGATTGAATATTGTTCAAATTATTTAAATTTATTACTGTACACTCTTTTATAGATTTCTACTATTTATAATTTTTAAACTTCAAATGCTATCTGAATCTGTAGAGGTGTAAAAAATTGTTGGCATCGGTCCCTCCCATTGGGGAGATATTTCCCAGGCATGGGTAAGTATATTACAACATGATAGCTTTGCAGTACATATTATTCCATCCATTTAAGCCCATGTCTAACTATGGTAACACTTTATGACTATAGACATCATCACGAATCCTCGCACCACCTCTTTGGTTTGGATCTCTCGTAGTCCAAATGTAGATAAGTGGGTTCTCTATACCAAATGATCCTATTCCTTAAAAAAAGAGGGTGTCCTTGATGATCAAGGTACATAATTTTCATCTCTTCCAAAGTTTTTCCTCGAGGCGATTCATCAAATTCCATGTACATTAACAAAATGATAAAATAATGTGTAGGATATACATAATGTGCAGGATATAATCATAACCATTATTTTGAACCAACCTTATACTCAGATAATTTTAGGTTTGATGTGTATCCCATATATTCATTAGATGAAATACATCATGCTAACCACCAATTTCATTTATGTAGACCACACAGGTGCATCACTTAGGTGTGTCAACTTCATGCATCCTTTAAAAGTTTGTTAGGTTTTTTATGTGGGTAAGGTGCTTTTGTATTCCACTTAGTTGGATCAATTGCTTAGCTGTGCTGGGTGCTTATGTGTGTTAGGTATGTTCCATCTTTGTGAATACAATTTAACATTGTATATGCAATTGGATCATCGTAAAAAACAATTTAAATGTACAATTTTGTCATTACGTAATATTGCAATTGTACATTGTTCTCAAATTTATCACTAATATCTCCATGCAATCGTAAAATCTATCAAAAATTGGGAACATTACAGATAGAAACATTTTTGGCCACACGTGTATAATCACACATAAAGTACTGAACCATGAAGATCTTAAGAGCCTTGATATGAAATATTTTTTATATCATGAAAGTTATAATAAAAAAATATAAGGCCCTTATATGGCCTGTCAATGTACATGTATCAAAAATATCATTGATGTACATGCAAACAAAAGTACATATGTCCTAGACTGCGCCCCTATACTCTAAATTCCTCTTATACAGAAAAATACATATTTGTCCTGGACTAACACATAAAAACTCTAACTTTCTCTTGTTTGTTCCTGATCCTTATGCCTGTGGCCTATGTCCCCAACCACTGTGCATCTTTGGAGACTGCAAATCAATGACAATATTTCTTGATAAGGTAACTGAACTAGTACTTTCTAGCAATAGCAAAGTTTGAAAAATTAAAATACGACTCAATTGTACATAAAACACACACTCACTGCATCCATCTGGGGTATAGATGCCTCTGGTTTCCTCCTCCTTGCAAAGAGTCTCTGTACAATGCTTCTTTGAAAATAATAAAAATATATCATTTATCTCAACAATTATCAACATGTACATGAATGAGAAAGTACTTATCAATTGTATAAATACGGAACATCTTACCAAAAACATTTGTTCCTGGGAATGAGAGTGGGTTTCTTCAGTAGAAACATGATTCGTAGGTTGAACATCAACCTCGGTTGTGTGGACTAATAGACCAGGGTGTGGCTACATTCACCAAATGATAAAATAGTTAGACATCGTGCATGTCCATAGACCATACAAATGAACTGTACAATTACAAATATTCAAGTAGATGTACCTCTATGTGACTTATCCCTATTGTAGATGCAACATTGACTACGGAAAAAATAACCCCACGAAGGTCTAGTATGGATGACTCTACATCCTGATGTTGTAAACATGTGAAAATAACATTAAGAAAAACTAGTTATGAAGTGAATTCAAAGCTAACCAACAACTGCCATTGGAAGTGTGTACATTACCATGAAATGAGTAAAGACTTAATTGAAACGAGATGGAGATCACCTATTGATGACCAGGTAAGAGTCTCCAAACAAATAAAATACAATCAAATGAAGTTAATGACATATTAACGACATACTTCTTTAGAAATGGAGATATGAAAGGATTGGATTTAATTTATCTTATTTAATATAAATATTGAGTAAAGTTTATTATTATTATATAAGTATGTTGAATTTTTGGAGTTTTATAAAACTTACACTATTTGTCATATGTATATGAACGTATCCAACAAAATTTTATTCAATGTTTTGATAATAAAATAATACATTTGTTACTGATGATACATGATTTACAAATTTAAGAAACTCCGAAGGACAAAATTTGGAAGAAAGAACAGAAGCATCGACATCATTCTGAAAGTAATTTTTCAATAACCAAACAGGTTTATATGCAACTCTATTTTTATAAATAATAATCATTAAAATAGTGGGGTGGAGGCTTCTTAACCCAGTATCCGTTCTTGAGGTTCTTGGCTCTTTAATTAATCCGAGGATGATTTCGTAAAAAAAATGATTATTTAAATAAGGAAAAACAACACGACTATTAATTGAACAAATTATACATGATAGGAAAATAGTATTGAAGGACAAAATTTGGAATATATATATATATATATATATATATATATGCTCTACTTCCAATCAAAATATCCTTTAGTATAGAACACAGGCCCAGATAAGGCAAGCAAACTTCACCGGCAAGTTAAGAACCCTTTCTTTATAGTAAGGCAATAGTATTTCCTTCCAAGCCACTCGCTGAACCCACACCCATCAGACGCGTTAACTAAAGCTTATATTGGTACAAAACTGCATTCTTACATTTTGTAATATAAAATAAAACTAATAAAATAAAAAATAATGATAATAATAATAAATTCAATATAAATTCTATATATATTTTGTTAATATGATTTACAAATTATAAAATACATAAAAAAATTGTTTTTATAAATAAATAAAATACATAAAATATATAAAAACAACAATAATAAAAGTGTTATAATAATAATAAAATATTATTATAACAATAACACAAGAATTAAAAAAAAATATATGTATAAATTAACATTAGGTTAATAAACAAAATATATATAAACATAAAAAGTAATCCAAGAAAAACATAAAATAATTAATAAACTTAATATGCATCATTAAAATCGAAGGCAGTTGTTGTCGCAGCTAAGACTTCTTCTTGATTTTTATTTTTGCACAGTAGAACCCGGCACGTTTTCAGTTTGGGGGGGGGGGGTATTTGCATTTCCATTAAAACTGTTAAACTTATCATAAGAAATTGCTTATTTACACACCCCTCTCTAATCCAGATCATTAAGATAGTCTGCTTTTAGAGGGGTCGACCACTGAAAGGGTCGAGTCTCTCTCTCTCTCTCTCTCTCTCTCTCTCTCTCTTTGTTGCTTAATCATTATATGAAGAGACATTCATCTTTGTAAAAGGAGGGTGTAAAAACTCTGATTTTTGTTCCAATTTTATTAAACACATAAAAAATTGTTCTTGTGGTAAATCAATCAAATTTAAAAAGTATATAAACAAAAACAACTTCAGAAATAACAATAAAAAACAATTTATGATAAAAATACAAAAATAAAAATTAAATTAAATTAAAAATTAAAAACATATAAATAAATAAAAAGTATTACGTAATAAATAAAATCATAAAATTCTAAATTTTAAATAAACTTGGAATCTTCTCAAAATTTTATGATTATTGCGCTAACTTGTTGTTACAAGTCACTCAGAAACATGTTTTGACAAGAAGGATTGCTTACTATGCATTGCCACTTTCAGGTATAAGAGAATTTTACTTATTCTCTTTAACTTTTGTTAAGCACATAATTTCATGTATTTTCAGATGCTCTCACAAGTTTGTTGCAGGAAAATGCTAACAATTTTGCAAGTTCAAAGACGAACGAATGGCAAGTTCCAGAATCGCATAAAATTTTCAAAAAAAATGCTCCATTGAAAGCTCGAAGGAGTTGAGTTTTCCCTTGTGTATGTCATGATATTTTCTACCACAAAGAATCCTTTCAGAAACCAATTAGGTCATTTCATGATTACTTATCCTTCTCCTATTTGTCATCCATGTTAGATTCTATTGTTTCCCTGCCTTATATATCATGACTTCCCGCATGTATACCATTTCTGAGTCGCACACATTTTCCTTATTTCCAGTTCATCGTTTTCCTTATTAATAAAACCATTCAACTTCCCTTCCATGACTACATTACTTTGTTATCCCTGCCATAAAAATTGTTTGACAACGAGATCTTTTATTTATAGTCCTACCACTCATTATGTACAACTCGTGTTGACTGATGTGGAATTCCTTAAGGCCCACCTTTCAACGAGTCTTTCCCCATCAACCCCAACACATTATCTGGGATAGAGAATAGAGTTCATTTTCAGTACCTTAAGTATTGCATGCCTTAATGGCAAGTTCTCTCACTGACAATCATGGGAATACATTAATGTCCCTTGATCATTGGATCTTGAAAGTGGATCGACATCAGCTTATCTATTCACACTTTGCATGATGTATTTAGGTACCTTGACACTCATTGAAATCAATGGTGAGATTGCCTCGCATTGGTTAACGACATTCATCAATGGTTGGTAATCCAATGATTTATTTCTATGTTCGACATTGACACATCTATTCGCATGGTAAGAATTGTACCATCGGGTTTTGTAGCAGGTGAAGACTATGTAGTTTACATGACTCCATCAACAGTTTTACAGTAGCATACTTCGACCACATGAGAGTACCACAATTCTACTTTCAACTCTCATCTTTTACTTCATCCAACCATGTAGCAGTTCATATCCTTCACTTCACATTCTATTATTTAGCAGCAGAAGCCACATTCCTATTGTTTAGTTCATCAACTTTTTGGGTAAGTGGAGGTATGTTGTTTTCTAATCTTTAGCCATGTAACTCCTTAAATGCTAGAAAATGAATGAATTTGGAAAATTCCCTCACTACATTCCCTTTCTCCTTTTCATAAACCTAATACATATTAAGTTTGGGGGGGGGGGGTCTATTCATTACCATTTTACATATTCATCACCTCATTTACCATTAACCAACATGTCTTTCCTAAACTATGCTTTGTTACACATTGAATAAAAAACATTGCTATATATCTTGGCGTGATTCATAAATATGAAGGAAAGGATTTCTAATGTAAATTGATGGTTCATCATTTTCAATGCATGTATACTTTTAAATCTTATGTTTTGCAATGAAAAATACAAGTAAAATGAGTGAATGTTGTTAACACAAGAACCAACATTTGTTATATTTATGGTTATCACACAAGAACCAACCATAAGGAAAATTGCTGCCACTCATGCATTTCAAATCGTAGAATGATTTACTATTACATACCATCATCATGTAAATCCCAACTACAAAGTGTTGAGGCCTAGAAAATTGTAGGCGACAACAGCAAGGGATTCTCCCCAGTCAACGTTCCCAACTAGCCTGTGACTGTTTGGTATGGGGAATCTGTCTGGTTTGCGGTCTGGCTATCGTAGGTTAAGTAACAAAAATTAAAAGGTTTTACCAGTTGCGACCTGGTCCACCGTATATATTTTTGTGTTTTTAACTTAAGTATGAGATGCAAGTGCCTATCTAAAATGCAGATTGATAAAGAATACGAGAAGCGGTCACAATGTGATGCGCAGGTTCTTACCTCTTGTCTTAGAATCTCTTGCATCTAAACCATACACAACATGAAATAAAACTAACTAAGCTATCCCTAGGGAGTGAGATTATCATTTAATGAGTAATGTATTACTGTTCATGCATTAAGAAAAATCACAGATAGCTGTTCTTTGATTCAAAACACATAAACATGAATAGATGGATGAACAACAAGATAGTTCATTGTCTGTGAAAACATTCATTACTCATAGTGGAAATTATCATGAAATAAACCAGAGAGCATTCATAAAAGAGCATAGGTTCAAAAAGTTAGAACAATCTCACGGTTAATGAATAAAAGCTGAAAACGAAATAGTTCCCCTTCAACCACATCTATTGAACATCATTTGAACATTCCACCAAAGCTTTCTCCAACAGGAAAAATTGTAATTATATATTGCAAAATGAAATAGTTCCTCTTACAATGTGTTCTCACAAGTCTAACTAGGAAAAAGTCCATTTTTCTATCTAACTCTCCTATACTTATACCAAAGGAAAAAACTTTGGGTTCCCCCAACCGTTCCCTCTCACTGTTTTTTCATTTTGTGAATGCTCATGATTCATCAAAATGTTACGTTCCAGATTTAAACAATTTTATGAAAAGGGGCCAGCTTGGTAACTGACAAACTCCTCAGGCCTGAGCCTATGCTCTTAATGATTTCTCTCTATCATCCATTAGTATTTTTGAGGTCTTGTTGGTCTCAGTCTTTCGCTCCCTTCTTTTCCTCGAGAAACATCTTTGTTTACTTATGCTTTAACTTCTTCTTTCAAAGCTACTTATCTTTAGCTTTACCTTTTAGGTATATATTCTTTGCAGCAACCTTCCTATCCTGCGCATATCAGATCATTAGTGTTTAACAAGGTAATATAAAATCGATCAATCAAGCGTTCTGTAACATGAGCTATAAACAATATTAATGCATGAAAATAAAGAATGCCAAGGCAAAATAAATCCCACAAGTTTGTGCTTAAACCCCTATTCAAAACTTTAAACACGTGTCCAATAAATAAACTCTACCTCCCAATCTAGGCCTCATTGTACTAAAATGAAACCCTCCGATGAGAGCAAAGACCAGGACCAAGTAACCGCCAATATTCGAAACACCAAACCCCAAACCGCGTTCTTCAACTCAGACAGCGGCACCCTCCACTATTCCATAGAACAATGTAAAACATATCCGAATAGCGGGAAGAGTCCCAACGCCAACACTAAGCATTAGACAGATTAACTCTTCATTGACGAAAAGCACAACAAGGAAAGGGTGATTATCCTGCTACGGAGCCACAACGATGGGTGACACACCTACTAAGGGTTTGAAATCAAAAGAAAACAATCGGTGAAAAATAGAACAACTGCGTCAGATGGTTAGTCTGCTCTGGAGCCGCAACGATGGGATTAAAATATACTAGGGTCGCCAGAATATGTAACCATCAGTGATCGGAAATGCTAAAGCCTAATCCCCAATGAAAAGTCCAACACAATTTCGATACTGAAAAAGAGCCATGAAATCGACGCGGGTAAAATTGTCGGAACGCTTGTTATCGATCCTCCGAAACAGCAGCTGCAAAAAGGACTGGTGCCCCGATGGTGACAAAGTAAAAAGCCGAAAAATAAACCAAAAGCGCACCGATGGAAAACAAGAGTTTGGATCGGGTCGTTAGCCTACTTAGCCTCTGCAATGGTGGCTACATAGGAGACTGCGACTTCGATTCATAACTAATATAATTTTCGACAATGAAAATAAAAAACCCCCATGAGTCATAGTTTAAGTCAAAAAGCAACATCAGCATAAAATATATTCATTTAACAATCATCCTCAACAATCAAACTTGCAGTAGCTTTCAACAATCCCAACAAATCTAAGCAAGACAAAATTTAAAAGGAGGGTCCCAATTTTTTTTAGAAATTAGGGAAAAAGTTACAGTTGCAACACAAAGCCAAAAGTTTTAAGAGAATCAATGCATAGTTGCATGAGGACATGCAACCAGTCAAGTTGGGGGGAATGTTGACCCGCAAAAGGACCACATTTTATTCATCTTTCCTATACCCTTTGTCACCTTATTCCTATCTTATCCTTCCATAAAACCATTAATATTCACCACTTTCATAATAAATATGGGTTTATATTACCATTTTCCAAATAATTTATTTTTGAGTATTTTGAGTGAATTTGTGGTTAATTATTTAAAAAAATAACATATTTTCATTATACTTTAAATTTGGATGAGTTTGGTGATGCTTACATGTGTATTTGGAGACTTTAACAAGCTCAAAAGTGACCACTTAGCCTCAAATTCGAATTTCATCCTTAAGATGTGGGATAATTTCAAGGAGAAGATCATGGAAATGTGGATATGGAATATCTTATCCAAGATATCATGGAGGATTTGAAGGGATGAGTTGTAGATTTGTTGAGGATTTGAAGGGATGAGTTGTAGATTCGTTGGAGAACTTTGAGGAATAAGTTGAGAGAATAGTGGATCTATAATTATGATTAGTTATCTTGAATTCATGTATAAATAGGAGGACTCTCTCCTCATTTTGGTTAGAGATCTCTCTAGTGGTGTAGAAGTAGAGAATAGTTTTGTGTCTTTTGAGTGTTAGTAATAGAATGGATTTTTCATTATTCTCCCATGTTGATTTGATTTTATTTCTTATGCATTGTCAGTATATATTTTATGTGATCTCACAAGTTAGTGTTGATTGCTTTATATCAGTTTATTTTTTGCAATCTTATGCTTCTTAGATTAGATTTATTTCACGCAATTTCCTACTTTTCCAGATTAGATTTCTTTCCATGTCATTTCTTGTTTTTGTAAGTTTAATTCACTTTCAGTCACCAAGATTAAGTTAGCAATACTGTGCCCTTGCATATATTTTGTCTGTACCTCGTAATTTTACGCTCTCTTCAGGTTGACAATTAAATTGTTGGATATATGTTTAAATAAATTGTTTAATATTTTTCCCCAACAAGAGGGGAAGGGGGTGTTAGTGGTAAGGGGAGACCTGTGGATGTGTGTGGGGGTTTATAGGTGTTGTAGAGGGGATGTAATAGGGGGTTGTCTAGGATTTGTGCATTTTTATTGACATAAATGGGCACGCATTTTTATTGACATAAGCGGGCATGCGTTTTTCAACTATATTGTTTGGTTTGTGATGATACCATTTAAAGGTTTGGGGAAGGGGGTTGTAAGGGGTTAGAGGTAAACATGGAGAGGGAGTGTTAAGGAGTTATAGGTAGAGACCAATGGGGGTGTTAAGATATTGGGGGTAAGTGGAGAAAAGTGGAAAGAAGGTGAGAAAAAGTGTTAGTCGGTGGGGATATAAAGAGGAGGAGGAGGGGGGGTTAGAGGTTGGGAGAGGGGGAGGGGGATGTTTGTGTGTGT
>LPNX010290972.1:815148-860180 GCA_001517045.1 Pseudotsuga menziesii
TATAATTGATAACGTGGTCAATTCTATAGTTACATAACAAGCACTCATTGTAGTATTGAAAAATGTGCACTCATGTGGGTGGAGGCTGAGCCTCCACCCACATTGGCATGGAATTCTTATGCCTATGTGTCTGCTTTGGATTCAACATGCCTATGCCTCGGAGTATGATAAAGCATGGCTAATTGAGCATTATATCCAAATTCTCGATATGTTCATGTTTAGCTGTTGGTTACAGTATGATGAACACCTTCATTTTTTTATGAAATTTTAGAAACAAATATGGTTTTTTTGAAGATTCCAAATATGTAATTTTTAACAAGAATATATAATTTTTTCTATTTTTTCTTATTTATCTTGCGTCATCACTCCTCAACTCAAAAAACACACTGTTAGTGTTGAATCCATAACTCTTTCATTTCTCAACCATTTTGAAAACAAATTGTATATTGGTGCACTAAATAAAACCAATCTCTACATGCTATAAAAAACCGATTTCCAAATAATTGCATTAAGAAATTCAAACACTGCACCCACCATTGACATATCGTTTTCAAGGTTTGATCACTTAGATAATTAAAAAAAATTTAAAAATATTATTTTTATTATTGGAAAAATAGTCGTGCACTAGTTCTATCTATTCTCTATATGCCTAACAGTTTTTGTAAGTTTATTCCATCATTTAGTCACTCAAAGGCTGCACCCACAAAAACATATTCCTTATAATTTGTCCCAAAAATAAAAAGTTCCCATTAAAAAAGATTTAAATTTATATAGTTTAGAACATTTTCAATAGAAAATTTTATATATTTGGAAACATCATTAAATTTCCTACATTTCATCTTTTTTACTCATTGCAAGATTCATTGTGTAGCTGTCTCAAAATATCCATGTAAGTTGATGGATGCTTATTTTTTCAGTTTTCTATTGCATCTAACATGTCAAAAGAGACCCTCATTAGCTTGCACACACCATCAACATGTATGCTTTTAATTATTTGAAATTTTCTAATTGTATCTTTATGTTTTTTACGTAGCAACATATGTCTGATAGACTTTCCACTTGAGTGGCCTTGCTCTTTGATGCATATGCCCATCCTTTTAGGCCTTTACCAATTATTTCACCCACTGGTGACCCACCTCTTCCATCCCCCATGTATGTGTATATCTTGCTTATTATTTTGGCACCCTATTACAAAAGTTCTTGCATCTTTATGTCCCCAATTATCCCTCCATGTAGTATAATTTTCTTTGTACATGGAATTAGCTTTTTGGTGCACCCATTGATTTGCTGACATTGAGATACATTATTTTATGCATCTTTCTAATGAGCGAGTTGTTCTTGAAGAGCACCCAATCAGGGCCACTAGTGAACCACCTCTCACCCCCTCTAGGTACATATATGTCTTGCTTTATTTGAAAAACTTCATTGTCCCTCCATGCAGTATAGTTTTCTTTGTACATGCAAGTAGATTTTTGGTGCACCCATTGATTTCTTTACATTGATATATATTATTTTATGTGCCCTTCTAGTGATCAAGTGGTGCTTGAAGAACACCCAATTGGGGCCACTGGTGACCCACCTTGTTGTTCAGGATTAAGCACCCTTGTAACCTAGGGTATGGGGTTACCAACTTACTACTAACCTTGCAGACAATCAACTTTAATAGAGAACAAAAAGGAATAGGAAGAAATTCTTGACTTACCCATTTACCGATGATTGGTCCAAGCTTGATCTTCTTCCATTCCTCTTCTCTCTAAAGCTTCTAGGGATGCACCTCCATCACCTGTAAAGAGCAAATTCTCCAAGTACTATCTTATACATGTATATATGAGAGGTTAGATAAATGATATATTCAGTACATAATAAAAAATATTCATTAACCCTAATACATGAAAGAGACTCAACACAATGTTAGAAGAAGAATTCTCTTTATTAACAATCAGTGAATGAGATAAGAGCACAACCCAGCTTCTGAGACAAGGACTCCTCTGCAACCAAAGGACTCTAAGTTCTACTGCTTTAAGACTTTTGAAGATATACCATCGGCATAATTTTTCTCTCCAATCTTCATTGATTAATGCCCTCCCCAAGGCCTCTATTTATACTTTGGGAAATAGAGTGGTTTCGAAGGTTGAGGAGGTTGAAACAATTAGGATAGTTAATGATCAGGGATGGATTAAGGCCTAACTAATCTCCATTAATCATGTTTTATATTTTTAGTGTTGAATGAATATGTATGCGACTACTAATATAGGAAACCCGTGTATGACACGTGAGTTGCTTAAAGGAAACCCGCGTACGCTAATGTACACGGGTTGCAATGTAGATAGTCACATACAGTACGTGAGTTGCAATGGAAATAGTCACGTATGTACGCGAGTTGCAATGGAGATAGTTGCGTACGCAACTCAACACTTAGAAAAATAATATGGCAACCTAGTTCAAAGGTAAATGCATCCCAATTCATGCCCATCTATAGTGTTTTGGAAAAATTCAATACTAAGATGTCCTTTTGTGTACTAACATAATAAATGTCGGCACTTGGACAGAGAAGTGCCATTCGAGTTGATAACAGATGCCCCCTAATGTGTGAGGTCAGAGGGAAATGATGGCCAAAATACATTATACTCATTATCTTGGAGAACTCAGAACTCCAATGGAGGAGAGGTGGTACCTGAAACAAATACATAATAATGTCATATACAAAGTCATATCTGATGATGCTATGTTCAATATACAAGAACACTAGCTCCTTTACAATATTTGAGTACATCATATGGTATAGGTGTCACATACCCCAATTTTATAAAAATTATGTAATTTGTTTTATTATATTTCTGAGACATTATGTTAAAATTAATCCTAGGTAGGGATTGATGACTCAGTAGAGTCAACAGTAATGGAGTGTAATTCAAAATATTTTATTTATAATAAATAAATTATGGAGACAACAGCATGGGAGAGCTGTTAAAAGAGGTTACTGGTCAAACTGGTGGATGGAACTAGGTGGAAAGGCAAAAGACAAGTGGTAGCATCCTCAAACACTTTCTAAGTTGTAGGTGGCAACTTCCCTATATTTGGGGTCATGATTCCCCAAGAAAGTGGAATCAGAGCTGGTGGCTCATTAAATGACAGTTAACCCAACAAAGACCTAGGCAATCTTTTAAAAGAACTCAATGAAGAGAGCTAAGGCTGCTCAGATTTTATTCCAGAGAGAATTCATTCAGGTGAATGTTATTTAGGAATTTCATTGAGGAAAGAGGGAAAAACAGTAAGGAAGTGTTTTGAGAGGATTGCTGCAGTAACTTGATTTTATTACAGCTATTTAGGCTGAGAGAACTGATTGATAGTTTTGAGTTAATACTAAGTTTGGAGGACTGGTATTTGACTTTGCTGCACCTAGTTCTAGCCAGGGAGACCAGAGCAAGCTCGAGGGTCCTGAGAAGTCACTGTCTGAGTGCTCTCCAGGAGTTGGTAGGGAGGAACGGCCTCCCATTGCTGTTGTTGTCCACAGCTTTAAACAGGTTCTGTCATTTATTTCTTTATGTTTACTGAGTATTAATGGATGCATGTCATGTTCATATTATATGTCTGAGGAGTTAATTAGTTTCAGTAAGTTAGTATCTCAGTATATCAGAAGTTAAATATGTTAAGTAGTTACTGTGTTTTTCCACATCTGGTATCACCAGACCGTACTCTAGCACAGTATCTCGGTGTTAAGAAGTAGTATTCTTCTGAACCGAGTTTCCTATATTACTTGTAGTTACTACAAGTGTTTTTTTTTACAAATTCATAAGTTATTTTCCTATAGTCTTAAAAACTATTCCTAGTACTGTATCTTTGTTTCTGTAAATATTAACTGAAAATAAGAAAAGATAGACCAAGTATTTTTGCAGTTTAAGTTTATGATCGTTATCTTCTAGTTAAACAGTTTTAACCTTTTAAAGTTAAAAATAAAAACAATACTGATAGTAGGATAAAATTATTTATCTGTTTGATGATACAGTTAAATCCTATTGGTATTAGCCTGCAAAATAGTTAAGAACGCATTTATTTATTTACTGTATACTTTTTTGATTTCAGCTAAAGCTTAGGTATATTTCAAACTGTTACTCTAATTTCATATATGGTAAATAGATGTTATTGCATATGCAGGAATATATGTATATATACATGAGATAAAGTTTTAAATATTATATGAGTATTAGGTAATTATACATAGTCTTTAGAACTAATTAGATAGATTAAAGCAGACAGTGAATAACAACATTAACCATAAGAACATTTGTACTCACAAAGAAAGAAGTATCATTATTGTAAAAATAATAAGATACTTATATTACAGTTAATATAAAGGCATTACTAAGGTAATATTTAAATTAATACTATATTATCACCACTGCAATCTTAAACTGATTATACTCTATCCATAAGTTAAATGAGGTTGTAAACAATAAATGGTGATACTCTGTATTTTTACAAATAATTAAATAATACTCACAGATAAGGGTATAATATAACAATAGTACAACAGACTTACTTAATTTAAAAAAAAATATGTTCTTGCATCACAAATCTAGTAAATAGAAGTCAAGTATAAAGCTTGAACTGAAGCCTTGACATTAAATTTATGTAAACATAAGACAGAGAGTCTTTTTACCATGGATCTTCCTTATAAAATTATAAATTAAAATCTTATAACATGACTAAGAATAATGCAGGAAAACAACATCAAACAGCCATGATTTGGTGTGAGGGTATAAACTCTGTACATTTTTTTTTTTTTTAGAAAGTCTTGAAATAACAAATAAATCAAACATAACCCTCACAGCATTTTTATTAAAAGAATTTACTAACAGAGTTATGTTTTAAAGACAGATAAAGTAACTGGATAATCTAACTAAAAAATTAGGGTCGAACCCTACAAGACCAGTTTATAGAAATATAATAATTATTGTGTGAAAAGACAATGTTTCACCCACGGCCACATCATAAACCCACAGAGTAAGTGGTTATAAACTTATAATTTATTTATTTTTGTATAGAGCTAAGAAATAAATAAAATACATGCTATAGACTAAGCCAAGATACAGGAAAGCTTATAATAAGCCATATTCAAAACTCGGGTAAAAACCCTGAACGATTCTTAAGAATACAATAAAGTAAATAGAGTATAGAGGACGTAACCTCACATACGGGCAGGCTCGCAGCCATTACCTTTCTACATATATACAGTACTTCTTTTATAAGAAAACCTTAAACACAGAAGAAAGACAAGTATTTACAATAACGACCGAAGTCATAACACCGATGCGATAGTGCAGGGTTGAATCTGTTAAAAACACTTTTAACTTACAGTTTCAAAGTTTAAACAGAGTTGAGGTAAATACAGAGTACATCACTCTATGTTAAACCTTAACCACCCTAACAAACCAGCAAGGACGAAACGCCGTGGTGAAAACTAGGCTTACCAGGTAAAGCCTCTCGCCGAAACTTGGTGCCATCCACGCCTTAAGAGGAGCCAAAGCCTGCAGCAAGAGAATAGTATGTTAAAACCATATTTTATTTTTTGGCTAAATTGATGCTTGAACTGGAAGGATAAAAGGGTAACTGTAACTTACCGGCGATTTAAAGGAAGGGCAGCCACCGTGTATAAACTGATAGCCCTGAACCAACAGATGCATAAAAACCTTCCTTCGCCACCGAGAAGGTAGAACTGACAGAAGTAAAAGAAACCTCCCACGATGGAAACTTAACAGTAGCAAGCTGAGACTCACACTCACGCAGTGACAGGGTTGAGAGTGGTGCTACAGAGAATACCCTAGGCTTTTGACAAACTGATGACCGCCAACAGCAAAATTTCGACACTCTCACAAAGCAGTAAAGGAGCACGAAGGACTGGAGTAGCATGCAAGCTGCTACCTCACAATGCAATAGCAAATACGGGACCAGGAGGGTTCACAGAGCGTCCAAGCCTGAAGGCGAGGGAGAAAATGATAATGTTTAGGGTTGAGTCAACGGTTTATACCACCGGTGCATGGCCGAGAAGCGACCACGTCAGTACTTTAATATTGCATGCAAGTGAGTCGAAGTTCTATAGTTCTATGACTAAGACTGCCATTTGATTGTTTTCCAAACAAATAATAGCGTGGAGATCCCTTTTTGGTCGCTATGCCATAGTTTGACCTGCCTTATATTTTCACAACCGCATAGTTAGAACGTTGCAAATAAATACTATGCATTATAACAATAAAACTATGCCTTGCAATGTTAAAAACAAAACATGCATGACAAATATCATTCAAGATTAAGTCATAAGGTATTTTAGGCATCGAAGTTTTGATGTTGTTTATATAATTTAAGGACATGGGTTTAATGTTAAATTATAGTTGTTCATTTAACTTACCACTAGATTGCTATTTACCTAGTATGAAATGGAAACGTAAGATTTATCTTTTCCTTTAAGTCTTTAAAATAGTGGAGTGATGTTAGACATAATGGTTTACAATGCTACTACTATATTGCCATTTGCTATAGCTTAGTATAATTGGTAAAGATTTTTCAATTTGCTTTTATGACTTTAATTTGTAAAACTCAAACAATAAAACCTACAAATGTGGAGTAAGATTACTCTAGTCTTTCTTTTACTTGTTATTGTCAATATAATAACAATCTCTTAATAGCCTTAGATTCTTTATGATAACAGTTAAGCTTTTGTTATCTTTTATTCAAAGATTTATAAGGTTGATAAGTGGAGATATGACTAGTAGTTTATATAGAATCTCATAACCATTCTTAATGATAGTTTAACCTAGAAACTCATAGTAAGTTTGATTATGATAATCTAGGACTAATTCTAAAGGTGCTCATAGAATTTATTTAGTCATTGATCATGGAAATAGAGATAGTTTTCCATTAATTCAAACTCTTAAAAACGATTAAGAGAAGACATATATCAAGCAGAAAATCCTGTAATTTCTGGAAGTAAGAAAAGTATATAGATCAATATTATTAACTCCAGATCCTTTACATTGGAAAACATATTTTTAATTTGACATGATGCAGTAACAACAGATAAGTAAATTGGGTATGAACATGATAACCCAGTTTTATTTACTGTACTAGATAAGAATTATTATTTACCTCTATGATTGCATTACAGTAAACTCATCAAACGATTCAATATTTCATAGAAATGCTTAAAGCTGAAATCATAAAGGAAAAATAGCTATCATTTCTCTAAGTAAATACCCGTTTTCTATCAGTAAGATCTTAAGGAAATACTATAGGAAAATCTTTACATGTAAAAGCTTGATAAGATGGCTAACATGCATATATATATTTTACTGAATGAATTGGTACAGCAAATTGTTATCTATTACTTTAAAAGATCTGTTAGCAGCGACCCGAACTTTACTTGTATATCTGTAAGAACAAGTAAACTGATGCATTAGCTCGGAAGCTAAGTAAGCCCAGTCTGTCAAGGCATTTTCCCCTTGCGGTTGTAAACAGAAAAACAATCAGTAACTGACAAGAAACTCATAATATAAGTTAAGCATAAGTAAAGATCATTCAGTTATCATTCTAGTAGCATAAACTAATCAAACAGTTAATGACTGCATTTAATGTGATTATATGATATTTAAAAAGTTTTAAATTTTTTTAAATTTTGGGGTTTGACAATAGGTACAAGACCATGTATATTACAAAGGTGGATCGAAGCCACAATATATAATAATGATGTGTATTCAAAGATCTGGAAGATGTGTAAGTGATCACAACATAATATTGTGCAACTTAGTCCATAGATATGAACTAGTAAGGTCTTCGTAAAAAATCCCAAAGAACCAGTACAATCCAAGCCATGTGAATAGATGTTATTGAATTCGAACATGGATAGGATTCAACAGATTGTCAATCAATAGGTGATAATTGACAACTGAAGAAAAGGAATTCACCAATAATGAAAGTAAATCCTAGGGTACGATCATCAAAACTATAGGTCTTCATTGTCAGGAAGTACTGATGAGAAACCATACTGTGATGAGGAAGGAAATAGATCCTCCAACGGATCAAAAGAGTGACTATGAACTGGGTAAAGGAAGGAAAACACAAGTAATAACATATAGGACAATGATGGAATTGGGATAAAGATCAGATATAGGGTTAAATCCTTGAACAGTGAGCACGACACAAAGATGACCCAAGGAAGATTTTAACTTTGCAGATAGTACAACTAGATTTATCTGTCATGTAGGAGACATGATCAGATTCCCTAGGTATAACTAACAAGAGGAGGAGTAAGAAACTCTAAGTAATATATGAATTGAAAGTGAAAACTGATACATGGGTATCAGAAAAGACAGAGAGTGCTATGTTTAAGGAAGACATGCTGCCACCAACTGAGAACCAAAAGAAAACTTCTTCCTTATCTTCCTTGTTAAATTTTAATGAGTCCAGGAAAGTCAACTCAAGTCTCTCTTCATTTTTTGACAAGATGAAGAGAAGAGGGAATAATGCTTGATAGTGTCACTGATTCATGGACTGTATGAGCCCAAACTAGTACAACTAGACTTATCTGTCATGTAGGAGACATGATCAGATTCCCTAGGTATAACTAACAAGAGGAGGAGTAAGAAACTCAAAGTAATAGATGAATTGAAAGTGAAAACTGATACATGGGTATCAGAAAAGACAGAGAGTGCTATGTTTAAGGAAGACATGCTGCCACCAACTGAGAACCAAAAGAAAACTTCTTCCTTATCTTCCCTGTTAAATTTTAATGAGTCCAGGAAAGTCAACTCAAGTCTCTCTTAATTTTTTGACAAGATTGAAGAGAAGAGGGAATAATGCTTGATAGTGTCACTGATTCGTGGATTGTATGAGCCCAAACTAGTACATGCTCACTTGGTGTTTTCATGTTTAGAGAGTCTGAAAACTTCGAAGAAGACTCCAGGGGGGTCCTTTTTCATCAAATTTAGTCTCCTGAGGATGAAAAAATATAAAACATATCACATAAGAACTCTCTTAAATCTCGTAGAAGAAAAGGTGAACCTTTTTTGTACTTAGTCAGGGAGGTCTGAAAAAAGGTTAAATTACCACCTACCCAACGCTCCTTCGAGAGCAGCATATAGCTTGAGTTTTACGAGTGTGAAGGAAAGTAAGATCACTCGGAAAGATCCATTTGAATAAAATAAATGGGGATTACAACAATAAACTCGATTCTTTGTTCTTGGTTTTTAACAATCATGACAAAGACATAAAGTACACTCGAAATATTTTTCATGTTTGGGTCCAGAGCACGAAAAAGAGAAAACTGAGCTCATACTGGGTGTTCCTTTTTCGTAAATTTAGTCCCTCAGGTCCGGAAAAGTGATAAACCTGTGCCTGAGAATACTCTTCTCAATTCCATAGAAAAGAGAGTGATCCTTTCTCATATTATTCCACATGGTCCGAGAAAGAGATAACCTACCACCAATGTGGATTCCCATTCACATATTCTTAACGAGCTTGAATAGACAAGTTTACTCAGCAGTCAAGTCTATTTTGAGGAGTTAGACCTGGGCCTAAAGAAACTCCATAAGGTTGGAGAGTCTTTTAAAGAAATAGCTTGTAAAAAGAGACCAAAATGAGGCTCAATTTGGCGTGAAAAATAGCTAAGAAGATTCCCATGAACCTATGACAGCTGCAGCATGAGAATCGAAAGACAATAAGTAGGTTCTAAATGATGATACTCATGGGAGGAAAGTATTATCCATGGAAGAACAATGGCATAAATGAGGAACTAATATTTAAAGATACCATAGTTCATGGTCAAAGTGTTAATGCTAGGATTAAGATGGATTAGGTATAAATGCAAAATGCATGTGAAATGACCAAAAAACCATCCTATATGAGCAAGAAAACAACTTTAAACGACTATAGACCTGCCACATTGAAAAAAAAGATATGGCATTAGTTTGATTTTATAAAAATATGTATAGGGAAAAAACCCACTTTGAAAATAATTTTTCTATAAATAGTTCAAAATATAAATAAAAAAATTCACCATTTGATTTTTACCCAAAATAGACAAGTTTTACCTCTACCTTTGATTGCTTGGTGTGGACGACTCAGTTCACAATTCTCAAAACTGCAAGTGCCAAGTAAAACTATACTCCATGCTCTTTCATTTGATCCAAGCAAATTTCAATTTTTGGCCCAATTTTTATATTTTCCAATGCCCTCAAAGCATGAACGCTGTGTACGTGGGTATGGTATATCAACAGTCACGTACACGCATTCTGTATGCGGGTTTCCCAAAGGAAATTCGCGTATAGTACGCAACTTGTCCAAAGGACAGTTTTGTATAGTATGCGACTTGTCCAAAGGATAGTTGCGTACATTGCGCAAGGTAGAAAAAGATTGTGTAGGGTCAAAAAATCACTTTTTATATGAATCTAATGGTTGAAAATGGCTTGTTTATTAGATTGAAATATGGTGTTTGAGTGGAGGCAGAGGGAACATGAAGACATGGACCAAGAAGCTCTACAATATGCCCCCATAGTAAATGTTTTACTGCAAAGTGGGTTATTGAAATTATTCTAAACCTCACCTATCCGGTCAAATGTCTTCCCATTAGAGTTTTTGATAAATTATTGGGATCATGATATTGGTATGTTTGACCTTCAAGGTGAGTTTCTAGAGGTCACTTTGGAATATGTCTATTTTATCTCGTGTTTATCATGACGGGGAGCTCCGATGAACTTGGAAGGTACCGACAGAGGTGGTGACCTTCTAAGTGTACATAACTACATAGATATATACTGTGAGCCTGGCACTCAAAAGAGGGGTATTTACATCCCTGTTGTTCATATTTGCAACTTTCCCTTACAGGTATTGGCGAGCACTATAGTGAGGGTTGCAGGGTCATCATCACTTCACCTTGCAACTCGGAACCAAATGAGATTTGCAGTGGACTGTATACAAGGAGCTCTATATGATTGGTGTTCAAGAGTAATCCCGATAATAAGGAAGTGGCTATCTGATTGCAAAAGAGGAAGGAAGATTTTTTTTTGGTTATTCTAGCATATTGGTAGCCTTTTTATTTGAGAGGGTTCCTAGTTTGAGTCTTGTAGTACCATTTCCAGTTTGTTCTCCCAGTCAGCCTAGACTGAGTAGGAGGGGTGAGATCTTCCTTTGCCAGGGAGGTGGTGGATCGGTCCAGATTGTATACGATGATGACTTCTACTTTTTGTGGGAAAGACAATTACCAGCCTTGGAGTAGTTTCCATATGTTGGGTTAGATTTTTGAGGTGATACCGACCTTGTCCTCCCTCTTAGAGGAGCATGGGGAGAGTCAGGTATTTTTGTTTTCAAATTTTAAAATTTTTATGAATTTTAATTATAAAGATATATACATATGTATAAGAGTTTTTAATCCTTTTAAAATGTCAAAATGAAGATATTGGACCAGTCCATCCTGCTGGGAATCCACACATGTATGTGCATCCTATGTTGGGAGAGGACAAGGGTTTGATTAGGTTTCTTGAGGGAAAGATTGCTAGGCTTATCGGGAGAGTACTTACCTTACGAATTGATCATATCCCTACTGTCATGTAGAAGCTAGTGGTTGGTATACCACCTATCTATATATGCCTTATGAGGTGGGTGGCAAGAGCAGTACTTGTGTATATTGATGCCATTGAGGTTGCTGAAGCCAAGAAGGCTGAAGAAGCCTGAGAGTAGGGTGATCAAGGTGATCGAGGGGACCAGGGTGGTCCAAGTGACCAAGGTGGTTAGGATTAGACTTAGGAGCATTTTATGGAATTTGATCCATGTTTTGTATATTTTTTTGTATATTATACAGTTATGACTAGATCTAAGGATCAGAAACTTGACCTATCTATATGGACATATATTCACACACACACATATATATATTTCCGGTTTATTTACAAGTGTTTTGTTATGTGTCTGCTATATATTTTTATTCAAAATGTGTTAAGTGCCAATCCAAGATATAATTAGCATATGCATCAGTTAATTAATTTTGATTTCTTCGAATATGATTGAATATAATAAACTCAAAATTTCTTTCCAATAACCTAACTTGCATAAAATGATGTAGTAAAATAGGGTTTCGCATGTGATAAGCTCGATTGAGATGGGAAACCACCAGTTGAGAGTCAAGTAGAACTTCCAGCTGAGTGATAACATGTGACAAAGCATCCCATAAAAGCTCAATGACAATCCTATATTTGGCCACATTATTGGTAGCAGGACCTAAGCAAGCACCTCCCGAGGCAACTAACTGTCCTGAGGGCGAGTAAATGACCCATGTGGCTGAAGCCATATTACAAGTGTGGCGATTGGTGCCATCTGCGAAACCTATGAACCACTCGGAAGACATATTTAACAACCAGAAGATGATATAAAAACACAAACCGATGAACTATTGTACAAAAAAATACATACAATAAAATACAGGAAAAAGTGCCAAGCCTAAGCATAGTACCTTTTCAAGTAGAGCCCATTTCTAGGATCAGGCAGCTTATTCCCTTCGAAATATATCAATTCATATGTGCCCTTATTAAACACCTTTGACATGACATAAGGTCCTAACCACATGGTCCTAAACTTTCCTGCCCCCAGGGGTTCTTTTTCTTGATCCCAGAGCAAGACAAGCTCCCCTTTAGAAAAAATTCGAGGCTTGACTGATTTATCGTATTAGATTTTTACCCTATTTTTATGAGCTTCGTTTGCTATTAGCGCATCTCTATGCTTCTCATCTAGATGTTCTAAATGTAATAAATGTTCTTCTAGCTCATTCATATCAGGTAACACATGAATAGAAATATTTAAGGACAAGATTTCACATTCGACCGAGGTAACTGCTTCCACTCTGTGAATGAGTTGGAAAGGAAAAAACCCTGTAGCAATTTTCACATTGGTTTGATATGCCCAAAGTGTAGGATATAGCTTGATGTGCCAGTTGGAACGAGCAACATTAATAGTATGTTTGAGAATATTCTTCAAATTTTTATTTACAACGTTGACGTGACCATTTGCTTGAGGATAGAATGAAGATGAATGTTCTTATCTAAACCCTAGCATAGAGGTCAATTCAGTCATCATACTATTTTGGAAATGACTGCCATGGTCAGTGACAATATCTTTAGGGATATCGAATGGTGCAATAATTTGGTTGAAAACAAAAAAAGATGCAGTTGTCTCATCAACTTTAAAGGTGGGCATTGCCTCCGCTCACTTCATGAAATAATATACAGCGACAATGATATGTTTGTGCACCCTAGTTGAGATTGGGTTGCATGTCACATAATCTATCCCCCACTTCGTGAAGGGGCCCACTAAGATGACAGGAAATAATGGAGCGGGATGTGACCACATCTTTCTGGTGTAAACCTGACAAGGATGACATCGCTTCACGGCTTCCACACAATCTTTAAAGATTGTGGGCTAGAAATAACTGGCACATAAGATCTTTCAGGCCGTTTCTAACCCAGATAAATGACCCCCACACACTCCACTATGGGAATCATTTAGGATAGTCTTTGCTTCTTCATGGGTAAGACATTGACGCAAAACGAAATCTACCCCCCTACGATATAAAGTATCTCCAATAACGAGGTAGTTCTTGGCATGTATGCAAAGTTTACGCCACTCTTCCCATGAGAGGGCACGACAATGTACTTCAAAGTATGGATATAGATAAGTATATATCCATACCATGGGTCAGAGGTGGAAATAAAAAAGATATGCTCATCTGGGAATGAGTCTTCTTCAATGGCTACATCTTCCTCTACTAGAAATTCTGCAACGAGCTCAGCAAAAACTAAGGATTTCTTAGATTTGGCGGATTGTAAATCTAAGTCAAACTATTGAAGAATGACTATCCATTTGTTGAATTTGCCTCCAACTATTTGTGAGGACAAAACATATTGAAAAGGATTGACATCCACCACTATTGTCATGGTCCTCAGTAAGATGTAGTGACGCAACCTTTGAACATCATACACAGCTGCCAAAGCCAACTTCTTGACATTGGAATACCTAAGTTCAGGGTCAGCTAAAGCATGACTGAGATAGCAGATGACATGCTCTTGGAGATTATCATCCTCTTGGACTAGTACTACCCCTATGGTCGACTCAGATGTGGCCAGATACAATATAAAATCCTGAGAGTAATCTGGCGAGCGCAATAATGGTGCCGACAACAATGCTTTTTTTAATTCCTTGAAAGCAAGCTGTGTAATTTCATCCCATACAAATGGGGTGTCCTATTTCAACAGGTGCATGAAACCTTTAGTAATCTTGGCATAATTTACAATAAAATGTCGAAAGAAATTAGAATTCCTCTACAAGCTTTGAAGCTGCCTGATAGAATGAGGAGGAAAATTTACAATGGCCTCAACTTTCAAAGGATTCACCTGAGTGCCTTTGTTGGAAACAATGAATCCAAGCAGTCTCCTTGAATCGACACAAAAAATTCACTTGTGGGGATTTAAGTGAATTTTGTAGTATCTGCATCATTCAAAAATCAAACGCAAGTGATCTGGGTGATCGATCCTCTTACGAGAATGTGCTGGCAGATCATCAAGGTAGGGTTCGACAATGGCTTTAATGTCGTGAAAGGAAAAATTCATTGCCCGCTGAAAAGTTGCCCCTACATTTTTCAATCCAAAGGGCATTTTCTTGTATGTGAAGGTACCCCAAGGACAAATAAAATTTGTTTTATGTTGGTCTTCCAGTTTAATTTGGATTTGATTATACCCGAAGAAACCATCCATAAACGAAAAGACTTCACTTCCCACGTAAGCATAAATAATTTGATCTATAAATGGCATGGGGTAGTTGTCCTTAGGATAGGATTTGTTTAGATCTTGAAATTCAGTACAAACACATATAGTCCCTTATTTTTTGTCAACAGGAACGGGTTGGATACCCATTCTGTCAAAGCTATGGGGTAAATGAAACCAGGTTTCAGTAATTTCTCAACTTCATCCTTAACCGCTGCCGCTTTACGCGGATTGACGGATCTCAATTTTTATCGAGTGGGTCTAGCATCAGGGTATTTTCAGATTTTGTGCTCGACTATTGATGGATCAATGCCTGGAATATCCTCATATGACCAAGAAAATACATCACATAATTCCTTAAACAAGAATGTATAGACACCAATCTCCTCTAAAGAGCAATTTGCGCCGATGTGTAAATTTTCCACAATGTTTGGATTTACAAAGATGTTGATAGAAATTGTAGCAAAAATGTTTGCCATATTCCCCTCAGCAAATATTCCTTCCCTTGGTAAGGGATTAATAGGTGACATATCAACATCACCTACCAATCTCATATGGAACTCCTCGTTCTCAATCCTACTTAACTCTCGAAGAAAATAGGATCAATGGTGAAGATCTTTGCAGATCTTATCTTGTCCACACATGGCTTCTAGAATGGATTCATCCAAAGGTAAAACCATATCTAAGCAATCTCTATAATGCAAAGAGTTCTTTGCCCAAGTAGGAAAATAGGTTTCTTTCGGCTCCTCTGAGACTATGAAAGGGACCGGAATGGAATCAACAGTGGTATGAACAATAGCTGGATAAGCTACTTCCCCTATCGATAAGGGCACTTCAGGTTCATGGTGGGATGGAAGAACCCAAGGATCTGTTCTATCAACAACCATTGCTATAGACTTCCCTACACTAGTGGAACCTATATAATTAATTGGAGCTGGAATATCAAATGTGCCCATCAATGATGCGTACATTCAAGCCCCTAATCTCTCTAAAGTAGGTCTAACCTAATCAACCAATGGTATGGTGGACTCATTAGTTTCCATGTGACCTTTTTGAGTAAAACTGAGTTGGTCTACAGTAACCAACATCCCTTTGTGTGGAAACACTACCACCCGTAAAATGGCCGATGCAATAGCTGACATGGCGTAAGTCCAACTTCTCCCCAAGAGCAAGTTATAATCCAAAGGTGCATCAATCACCTCTACCTCAACAGACACTGCTTTCCCTGCCAACTTAATTTCAAAATCTGGTAGGATACCATGTGGACAAAATGACCTTTCATCGAAAGCAGTAAGTAGGGTGTTCGATGGAACCAGCTCTGGAGATCTAAGAGCTTTCCAACAAGACATGGACATGACACATTTAGAAGCACCCTCATTGACAACTGCCCTTCCAATGGTCTTTCCACCATGGATGACATCTATCAATAAGGCTACATGATATGGCAGGAAAATTTTGACATCAGAAAAATTAAATTTCGCCATGAGACTTGATGAGTCCATAGTGCCTAAGGTTGCTAAGAGTGCATCCCGCTGGGTGGGACAACTCTGTAACACCTCTAAAGCCGAAATTGCACAAGGAGTCTAAGCTAAGTCTTCCACTACAGAGTAGTTTGTTGTAGCCCTAGAATTAGGATTGTGCAAGTTTTTCTTAAAGACACCTTTTGGTATCTTCGGCATAATTTTGGTAGGCTTCTCAATCGTGAGAGAGTTATAAGTTTCACCTATCGACTTACCCTTCTCTGAGGTATTTTTTTTATAGTTCTTGTTCCTGGTCTTTAGTAAAGTCTTGAATCGAACCATGTTGATATAAGTGGGGTCAGGAGCATTTGGGGTGCCCCCTGCTGCCTTTGAAGCTAAAGTAGAATTCTATCCTTGGGGAAAAGGATCCTTTAGGACAACCAATTGTTGGCCTTTTAACAGCTTCTGAGCTTGTTCCATAAGCAGACATAGATGGGTCAGGTGATCTTCATGGCACAACTTACATGGGAATTTCACCTTCTTCTTTTCTTTCTTGCCCCCATCAGCATTGTTTGTGAGTTTTTGCTTGTTTTGGTTTCCCTCACCCTTTTTTCCTTTATTATTTTTCCCACTGGGATGCTGATTTCCCTTGAGAGGTTTGTGAAAAAACATTTGATTTTGGGGTGAGGGGGTAGCCTTTGCTGCCTTCACCATAGAATGTTTGACAAACAACTGATGGAGCTGTTTAGCGAAATATTATACAGTGGGAGAATTCACAGAATGAACCACACCATCGGCATGGGGTCTAGGCTTAAGTTTCTCTACATTGTGCGTTGGCCTCGATGTTTCAGGGATAATCTCATATAAAATCCCAGACTGAGAATTTATCAAATCTAGCCGCTGGACCCTAAGGATAACTTCTTCCTCACTGGTCACTCCTGAAGTAGATACATCCTTAGATATATATGGCAATAGGGATTTAAGGAACCATTCTAGTAAGAAATCGGGAGGAATAATGGCTTTGATAAGGCTCTTCCATCTTCTCCACTCTTGGATGTGATCCAAAATATGAGTGGACTTGTCCTACCGGAAGGTACACAACAAATCTGTCCTGAAATCATATCGAACAGGAAGTTGGAAGTGACTAAGGAATACATTAGCCAAGTCCCAAAAACTGTTAAATACAATAGAAGGCAATTCAATATACCATTTTGTTGTAGTATTGGTTAAATTTATTTGGAACAGCCTCAACCGAACTAAATCTTGTTTAGTGAGTTGGAAGAGCACCACAAATGGAAAGTGGTGACATGAGCTCCTGGATCATTACCAACTTTGCCTTCGAATTTTGGGATATCTAAGGGCAGCTTGGTAGGAATGGGTGGCCAGGAGGAGTTATGTCTCACCGGGTCATTCATTAGTTTCAAGAAATATGGAAAATTTAAAGTTTCCAGGAAATGGAGCTTGGGTATAATCAGAGCATGAAAACTACCAGCTTGGGGATTATAAGTACTTGCCCCCATATTCCCATATGTGAAGGTGGGGTTACCCCCTGCTTGCAGTTGTGAAGTGGTTGGGATACTTTGGAAATGTTTCCATCCATAAGCCAATGGATTATTTATGTGCGATGCGGTATATGAGGTTCTAGCTGCCCTAGTCAAAGCTGGGGTTTGGAATACAGGAGCAGGTATCCCTCTGTTGAAAAGCAAAAAAGGAGAGCTCATGAATGGAGCTGAAAACAGAGTTTGAAAACCTTGACCACAAGGATTATGGTTCCTGAAATACACCCCTACATATGCGGGTGTTCAACCTACGTATGGAGTGGATGGGGGAATGTGCCCCCCATTCCAAGGAAAACCCTGGACAAAAGCTGAGGATCCTATAGGACCACTCTGAGCAGTGTGTGGGAAGGAATTAGGAACTGTAGGTACACTAGAAATCTCAGTGTCCATACCACCAAAAGCACCTACTAAACTTGTGGGAGCTAATGGTTGAACCACTTGGCTAGCTGGAGTTAATGGTGTAGTAGGTATACTTGTTATAGGTGTACCTACTGGGGGAGACAACACCCGTTCAGCTGGAGTGACCAAGGTGGATTTGAAAGAACTTTCTCTTGCAGTAGACATTATTCTACCAAAAGGGGCACCAATCATGGGTGGATTGAAAGGATGAACCTGAACGATCACTTGATCATTTAAGTCAGTTAGAGGTGAATTAAAATTCCTTGCAAACTCATCATCCTGCAAGTCTTCTATCTCAACTGTGTTTAAATTAACATGGTTTTCCCTAAGTTCTGGTTCACCCGGAACTTCACTAAATCCTATCGGTTCAAAATAACCATCTATGTCCAATCTCCTCCTTTGAGGGGGAGGTGGAGGTTTCAATGTGATAAGTAGAGGAAGGTTTTGCAACCTTCGTGACCTTCTGACAAATTGGTCCTCCACTATTGTAAATTTGACTCTTCACACCCTAAGGTCGGCTAAAAACATAGACAAACCATAGAGAAATCACTACAAAATTTCCTAAAGTCTCAACAAGCACAAGGGGTATAAGGTATGCTTTCCTAAAGAAAGATGAGAGACAGTTTCTTGGTGTCCTTGAAGAGGTTCTTAGGTATAAGCAGAGGAATCACCCACTGCCATCCTACACTTTCAACAAGGGTTACCTTCCAAGCCCGTCTAAGGTGAACTCGAAATATCCTTCCAATTTACCCGTGTATAAACCCTAGATGTCCAAGAGACTAGAGGCTACCTTAACTATATCAATAGTTTGGGGGGACAATCACAAGCTTGATTCCTACACATGGGTAGGGTAGTAAATCCCAAAACTTTGTCTAGGACAGAATCCCCAGATGCATAAAAACCTTGGTCTACGTTTTGACAAGGAATCAGAGGGTTATCTCCTCAGTCCAATTCCTCCACGCGGCCTCGTGCTTAACTCCCATTTGAGAGGAGCTTCCCAGATGCTATTAACACAAAGAAGAATTTACCTATCGATTGGCCAACTACGTCTGAATTTAAGTACTTATGGGGAGTTTACACTTCCTATCCTACAAGTCTAGCCTAAGCTAGTAGGTGTATGACCCTATAAAACAAAACTTACAAATAAATTTTAAATTATAGCGTTCATTTTAAGGGTTTTTTTTAGTCAGAGGGTAAGTGGCATGGATGACTATGATATTATAGACTCGATAAGAAAAAGTAAAAAAGGTGTATAAAATGAATTCCAAGGCAAATTATAACTACTTAAAGCAAGATTCTTTTTCTTTTTTTTTTGTAAATATGAACTAATGAAATTGCAATTAGGAAAGATAAAACTAAGACTTATTTTTGTAATTTTTGAGATTTTATTCAAAAACTAAAAATAAAACTACAATATGCAATTCAAATGCAAATGTTTCCAATGCTTTTTTTCACTTTTCAAACTCTTCAAAAATTATTATGCACCTAAATGCAAAAATTCTTGAGTATGCTTGAATAATCAGACTATATAAAGCAAGCAAAATGAAGTATATCAGACTTATAAGAACCAAAGATCAACCACCTAAGGAATAAACTTGGAAAACACCTAGCTTGGGAAGACACAATGAATGAAATCCACTAAAATCAATAAAATGAAAGTGACAAACCGAAACTACTTGGAAATAGCACATGTTACACGGTATCTAGAACCCTAATCACTGACTCAGATACATAGCACTTGGACCTATCACCCAATAGGATAATCCACCTCAGATTGCTAAAAAGAAAGAAAATCCAAACAACAAAAACTCAAGGGCTTACTGAAAAGCACGAAGTATGGTTGACAGGGTTTTCAAACCTACAGTGAAATGCCAATACTAGAAGACCACAAAGCAAGGCAAAATCCAAAAAGGACAGGGACAAGCAACCCTACCCAAAATTTTGTTGCTAAGGTGTGTACTCGACTGTCTAGTTGAGCAACCCACATACTGTCCATGACTATTCAATATAGCAACCCACGTATACAAGCCTCTGTACACGATTGTTCAATATAGCAACCCACATATACAAGCCTCTGTATGCGACTATGTAGCATAACAACCCACGTACAGGAGAAATTTTTTTCCAAAAAAGAAAAAAATATAAATGTCACTAAAACACTATTGTGAGTCCAAAACTAGACATAAAGCCACACACTGAATCAAAGCAAAGACTGGGCAAGGATCTATAGGACTAACCCACAGCAAGTTGGACTCCCCAGTGGAGTCGACCGTTCTATTGTTCAAGATTAAGCACCCTTGTAACCTAGGGTCTAGGGTTACCAACTTACTACTAACCTTGCAGACAATCAGCTTTAATAGAGAACAAAAAAGAAATAGGAAGAAAGTTTTGACTTACCCGTTTACCGATGATCGATCCAAGCTTGATCTTCTTTCATTCCTCTTCTCTCCAAAGCTTCCAAGGATGCACCTCCTTTACCTGTAAAGAGAAAATTATCCAATTACTATCTTATACATGTATGTATGAGAGTTTAGATAAATGATATATCCAGTACATAATAAAGAATATTCATTAACCATACTACATGAAAGAGAATCAACACAATGTTGGAAGAAGAATTCTATTTATTAACAATTAGTGAATGAGATAAGAGTACAACCCAACTTTTGAGACAAGGACTCCTCTGCAACCAAAGGACTCTGATTTCTATTGCTCCAAGAGTTCTGAAGATATACCTCCAGCATAACTTTGCTCTCCAATCTTCATTGATTAATTCCCTCCCCAAGGCCTCTATTTATACTTTGGGAAATAGAGTGGTTTCGAAGTTTGAGGAGGTTGAAACAGTTAGGATAGTTAATGATTAGGGCCCAACTAATCTCCATTAATCGTGTTTAATATTTTTAATATCAAATCAAGATGTACGCGACTATTGATATAGGCAACCCGCGTATGACACGCGAGTTGCTTAAAGGAAACCCATGTACACTGATGCACACGGGTTGCAATGTATATAGTCGCATACAATACACAAGTTTTCAATTGAAATAGTCACATACACACGCGAGTTGCAAAGGAGATGGTTGCATACGAAACTGAACACTTAGAAAAATAATATGGCAAGCTGGTTCAAAGGTAAATGCATCCCAAGTCATGCACATCTATAGTGTTTTGGAAAACTTCAATCCTAAGATGTCCTTTTGTGCACCAACATAAGGAATGTTGGCACTCGGATGGAGATGTGCCATTTGGGTTGATAACACACCTCTCCCCCCTAGGTACATGTATGTTTCACTTTCGTTTAAAAAGTCAATGTAGGATGTAGATACATTTTCAAATATTTATATAATTGCTCGTCTTATACATGGTTGTACATGTATCTAATTATTGGTACCATTTATTTTTTGTAGGATGTTAGCGATTCATCGATGGTGTCTGAGCAGGATGCCACTGTAGCAACAAGCCGCCCAAATCCTGTAAGTGACTAGGTACATGTAGTTAAACTGTGGAATACCATCACTTACACACGAACAATAAGTAAAAGTGTTATATTTTCTTGGAATTTGAACAAATGTACATATAACTTAGTATTTTTTTTTATAGATTGGTAAACTAACATACAAATTTTGGTTTGTGTGCAGTCTCTAGAAATGATATTTGATCCTCTTGTTCAATGCTCAGGAGCTCCATTGAGCTACCAAAAAAGAAAGATAGACTTTTCAAAAGCTAGTGACAGTGGAAGTGAAAGGTGGGATAAAAATAATTCATGTACAGGGGGCATAAATAGAATTCATGTATAGGGGGGATACATACATGTACCACTTTGTTTGTATACAAATAGATGTATAGTATGATCCACTATTTTGTATTATGGCCATGGAATGTGATTTTTGAAAACATTATATGTACATATAATATAAAGCAAGGTTCAGATATATATATATGGTTGATTTGATATGGGAACATGATATTAATTATATGCCTTTCAGATATGCTTAACTATGTATTTAATTAAGTATTTCTTTAATTAAAATGATACTTAATGTATGGTTCTGTAACAACACCAAAATCTCATAAAAAAAAATAACTCGTAAGACAATTTAGAAGACCAAACTTGTTTCACATCTTAATATTTCGGTTAAGATTGCTGCAATATTAATTCTTCTTATTCTGTTATATATTTTTACAATATGGATTATAGTTGTCATTTATGACAAATTAGTTCATGAATTACAAAGGATAAGCAAAGGATAGGATGACAGAGTGAACTCAGTGAAAGACAAAGGAAAGTGAAAAGGTGAACTCAGTATAAGTCAAAGGAAAGACAAAGGTAGTGATGACATGTCATGAATGATGAAATAGAAGATATGATGACACATAATAACATAATTGATGGAAAATTAGTAATATATATTTCCTATGATGATGTGACATCATTCTGGAGAAATATGGAAATTAGTGAAAATCAGGAAATTGACCAATTATGGAGAAATAGTCAAAACTAGCCTAAGAGGGTCCAAAGAGAATGACTACCCTAAATCATGGGTTAGAGTAAATTCCTGTAGCACAAAGAGGTCTTGTAGACTTGTGTTTTCTCTATCTGACAATGTCTTTAGATTGTCTTAGAAGCAACTGAGGAATAAGTTATGGACCTGCCAAAACAGTGTTTTTACGAAGATTGGATCATACTAAGAAATTTGTCCAAGTGTCATAACATAAGTTTGGAAGACTATTTTCAAATGTCCTCTAGAATATGTGTGTGTGTCAGTAATATCTCAAAGATGACATGATCCTGCTCCTTGGTGAACTGGATATCCAACAATGCAATTAGATTCTCATTTGGTTCTTACATGAGTGAATTATCAACCTGTCAAAACTAAGACAAATGTTAGTTTGCATGTTGATATTAGAATTGGCTAAGCGTTAAAGAAAATAAATAATAGATCCAAAGGTCAGGAAGAATTCCCACACAAGATCCAGTGGATGAGGATCAGTTCCGCATAATATAGGTGGAAAGGTTGTAGATCAACAAAGATTTGAAATCAAATGATTGAGAATTAGTCCGCAAGAAGATCGATGGTCGATAGTTGATCTGCAAGGAAAGAGGACAGGATATAAGTTTCACAAAAAATCAAGATCCAACGGCTAAGAAGTGATCCACTAAAATAGATCAACAGTTCAGAAAGGTTAGTGTGGGTGTGGAATTTCAAAAATAAAAAGGGTCAAAGTTTTGGAAACATTGAGTTTCCAACTTCTACATTCCACAATGCAGGAACTGAAGTGTGGGTGCACAACCACAAAAAATCAAAAGGTCAAAGTCATGAAAAAATGAGTTTCCAAATTTTGCATTCCACAGTGCACAAATGCCACTATGGAAAGCTCAGTGTGGGTGCAAAACCGTGGAAATCAAAAGTCAAAGTTTTGGAAATATTGAGTTTCTAACTTTTGCATTCCGTAGTGTGGGAACATAAGTGCGGAACCACAGAAATAAAAAGGTCGAAGTCGTGGAAAAAGTTATTTTTTGACTTCCGCATTCCGCAATACGGAAAAGGAAGTGTGGAAAGGAAAGTTCGTAAAGTGGAAGAGAATAAGCTCATTTTTCTAATGTTTAGTTTTTGACCTCTGCAACCTGGGATTTGGAAGATCGATGGTTAGAAAGAATTTCGTAAGAGATCGACGGTGTGGAATGGTTAGTGCAGAAAATGAAAGGTAGAGAAGTGCAAAAGAAATGTTTGAGATTTTTGAGAACTGAAACTCCGCATATAGTGATCTAGATGATCAACAGTTAGAAATGCATTGATGAAATATAGATGATGCAAAAATGTTAGTACGGAAAGCAAAAGGCAGAGAAGTGCAAAAACAATTCTTGAGCTTTTGAGATCCCACACTCCGCATCGTGCATTCAAGAAGATCAAAATTCATGAAGAAAACTGAAGGAGATCAACGATGTGGAATGGTTGAGGAGAAAAGCAAAGTGCAGAAAGTCGTAACTTGAGATAGGACATTGGAAATTAGAGGTGAATGAAGATCAATGGTTACAGGAGATTTTGATGTTCAACATGTAGGTGAGTTAATCACCGGGATGAGAAAAAAATTGTAAAAAAGGTTTAAGTTTGGTTTTTTCTCCACCTTTGATTGAGGTGTTTGAAAGATCCAATGCATAAGAATGATTTTTCCCATTATAATATCCAGATGTATAACCAAGAGACTATGCAAAATTATTGTGGAATCCAGGTTTGTGCTAACTAGATCAGAATTCCTATTGTGGGGATTCGCAATGGTGAAGAGGTGCATCCAAAAATGGTAAAGAAGAATGTCCGAAGGAAGCTTGCAGATGGAAGATGAAGCCCAAGTTTTGGAGGAGAAACATGCCCAACATCCAGAGAAGATGAAGTCCGCAGGTGGAGTATGGAAGGGAGCCCATAGAGGGTTTAAAGAAGTCTATAGAAGGCATGAGGAATCTCAGAGGCATGGTGGAATATAATACTTGCATTAAAAAGGAAGTGCACAAGCATGTGGATGAGTTAATTAATTAAATAAAATATGTAAATAGACACAGATAAAAATTAATTAAAATTAGAGAAAGCTCAATGGTCTGAAGATGGAATAAGGTTTAATCAATTAGTTAAATAAAATGTGTAATAAGAAAAAAATGATTAAAGACAAATTGTACATAATTAAAATAGAGAAGTAATGTGTTTGATGGAAAGATGAAGAGTGAAAATGTGTGTTTGTCTTTAATGAAGAAGCACGAACAGTTTCAAAAGGCATGAAAGAGATATTTAATTAAGAATTGAAATAGAAGGAAAGGTGTCTCTGGGGTCTCTATGGGTGAATAATGAATATCTGAGTTGAAGACCAGAAGTCAGAGAATGCAAAGTGTATCTTTGCAATATAGACTCTTGTAGTAACAAGACAAAATCCTAATTAAAGAAATCCAGATATTGAGTTTGAAGAAGGTCTAGGAAGTTTAATAATATCAAATTAGGGGGACAGGGTGGTGGTAGGGTAGGCTACATGCTTGTAAGGAGGTCTTAGCCTCGTTCCATTAGTGGATGGAGAATTAGGGTATTGGTGTATCCTTGTCTGTAGGTGCAGGAAGAAAATAGGGTGTGGGTGCATCCTTCAGTGGTGGCTGAGAAACTTGGGGATTGTGGTATCGAGCAAGTGGGTTCTTGTAAATAACTATTGTACTTGAAAAACAAAGTTTTGCAGATAATAGAAATGTGCTAGTGGTTTACCTTATTAGGGTTTGACGATAAAATATGTGTTCTATGTATATTGTTGATTCAATGTTTTGATTAAATTTTAATAAGTGGTTTAAAAGGAAAAAAATCAACAATACTGATTCACCCCCCCTCTCAGTATTGACCAGCTATTAACAATTGGTATCAGAGCAAGGATCCTTCACTAACAGTTTAACCATTGGAAGGAAGATCCTATTAAAACCCACTATGGATCAACAAGAAGAGATTTACATAGAAAATGGATCTCCAATAATTGGAAAAGAAGAATACATATTTTGGAGAACAAGAATGGAAAGTTATCTGAAAGCATTGGAACCTGGTGTATGGCATGCAATGATCACTAATTACATCCCACCAAAGAGAATAAGGAATCCAACTCAAAAGAAAGACAAGAAAAATAGTGCATATTCAATAGAGGCCATATTAGATGGAATATATCAATCTATCAGAACGAAGACTGGACCATGCGTCCCAACCAAGGAACTTTGGGTCAAATTAGAAAAGATTTATTCAAATGAAGGGATAACACAAACAAACCTTTCTATTTGCAAGTATGATAGTAAAGATATAACTGAAGATGAAGAAAATATATTCTTTGGGAGAATAACTCATACTACAGAAGATAATTCAGATGTGGAAAGAGAGGTGAACTTAGAAACAAAACTCATAAGTGCCTTTGAATAATTGAGAAAAAGCAGGAGGGAGAACAAGTCTTTGGAAGAAAAATTTTCGAAGTATCAAGAAGAGCAGAAGTCAAATGAAGAGGAAGTCACGACTCTTTGAGAAGAACTATACATTGTAAGACAACAAATGATGGCTATCATGGAAGAGGCTGAGAGCCTAAAAAGGGAAGTTGCTAACTTCAAGAAAGTAAGAAAGACACTGGAATACCACATGTAAGAGGCTGGGACATTAAGACAAGAAGTTACTTTGATTAAGAAGAATCTATTAAAAAAAAGTTTGAGAACAATTCAATGATTTTAGATGGCATCTTGAGGATCCAGAAACCATCAAATGATAAAAGTGGTTTAGGGTATGACAATGAAAGGAACGCAAAATGTTCCTCCTTCACTACCCGAGAAATAAATAATAGAAGAGTTTGTGCTAATGTACTAAAGGGTCCAATTAAGAATAGTCATAATTATTTCCACTCATCTCATTATAATGATAGAACTGGAATGATACTTAAAAGACCAAGGAAAAGCATGGTCCAACAAATATTTCCTGGTAAGGTAAGGAAAAATTCTTCAATAAAATTTCAAGAACAAAGGAAGGAATGGAAGAGGATGGAAGTTGTGAATTAGAAAAGTCAAACATTTCTCAAATATGAAGTTTGTATGGATATTATCACTACTGTCACAAGTTTGGTCACAAGGATGTTGAGTGCAAAATGAAGAGAAAATATCGAAGTAAGGAATCCAAGAAACAAACAAGTTCAGTTAGTAGGGTACCTCATGGGAATATATGGAGAATAAAGATAGACTCCAAAGGTGAAGAAGAAAAAAATATTTCAAACATCAAAGAAATTTCCCAAGATGATGTTAAGCATAATAGTGTTCTAGAGAAGAATAACATCCATTATAATGGAAATCATGATTAAAATACTGAAGAACAAGTTAGTGATGGTGGTCGAGCGTTGAATGTCTGTTCTAAAAAATCTCATGAACATTAGAAGGGATCATAAACTCAAGGGGAGTTAATATCATAAAATTGCAATTAATATTTGAAAAAAGTCTTTTGGTAAGAAGAGAAGAATGTTTTAAAGTTTCCACCAAAACAAGAAGAGTAGAAGTGACAAATTGGTATCAGCTACCACAATTGGATTTGATCTCGGATTTGAAGAAGGAATATGTTTAGGAGAAACACTGTGATAGGGGGAGTCAATGAACTCATCATCTAAGGTTCTTACTCAAATAATCACAACAAGAAGGATGTTAATTGTTGTACCTGGAAATTCCACATTGCTTTTCAACCTCCAAGAAATCCTGACATAAGCCATCTTGATCATCTTTTTTCCCATATCTTGGAGGGATGACGCTTTTCTTCCCTTTACACAAAGTAAAAATCGACGGTGCTTCTCACCATGGAGTGAAAAGCTCCATTACTCTCTTTCTTTGACAAAACCATAGATCACCACCTATGTCCTTTCTACCAGGAGTGTCAATGGTAAAAAACTAGGAAAAAAGAAGGTTCTAGAAGCTTCTATGTGGAAGCATCTGTGGATTCAGTTCCTACATACTTGGGAGAGGTGGCATTCACCTCTCTCACCTTTTGGGATCATATCCTATCCATTTTCCAAGTCACCTCATGGGCTCTAGGCCTATAAATGAAGCCTTCATGATGTGTACTGAAGGAGGCCAAGAAAAGTATCCTTATGCTGTTAGTTTGAAGTCTAAATTAGAGGTAAAGTAGGGCTAGCTCATGTCTGGAGAGATATTCATAGCTATAGAGGATTGTAGATGTTCTTATGGAGATTGAAACCATTGAAATCAAGGCTTGGTTGTACTTCTTTATCTTTCACAATTAACACAAAGACATTCCCCTTTCCTATATCTGATGTATTGATTTTAATTAGATATTATTAGACTCCTTGATAACTGATATAAATAATCAATTTATCATGATGCTCTCGTCTTGTTTGTATGTCTTTTGATTAGTTTTGCAGTTATTGAACCATTGCAAGGGATTTTAGAGAAGAGACAAGGAGATCTAAGGTTGATGTATAATGTATTTCATGTTATTTAAGTTGATTGTTTAAGGAAAGGATGTGTGGCTGTGTCTTTTTGTTATGTACTTGTGACTTACAGTGTAGAGGAACAAGTTGTGTTTGCACTGATTGAGAATTAATTATAACAAAATTGGCGACCATATTAGGGAATTAGTAAATCTAGTCATATCTGGGGAAGATCCAGTAAGATATGGTGTAGATCCAGTCAAATATACAAAATTTTGTAACCATTCCATCTATGAAGGTTATTTCTCTCTCCTTTTAGTCATTTCAGTTAACAAGGTAAGCCATTTATCTTACTTTCCTGATTATTGCCTTTTTTCTGAGTAGGTTTTCACCCTTTTCAGTCCAACTCAGTATTTTCTAGTTTCCCCTATAGACCTTTGGCCTTTTAGTATACTATTTGGTTTACAGAGCCCCAATCCTCTTAGGGCACATTTTCCTTCTTTATTTAGCACGTTGACAACATCTTCTTGTTGAATTGATAGAGTGCCAATGGCGCCTATGTGTAGAAGATTAGAAGTGCCGATTTGACCTATGATGATCTGGTGTACTTCCTCTCAACGCACCGAGGTAGGCCTTTAAAACTGTCTGTCAAGTTTTTAATTTGCTTGAAACTATCTTGTTCTCTGAAGATTTTCTGATTGATTTGCTTGTCTATTTGTTGTTTGAGATTGCTTGTTTTTGTGAACCTGATTCTCTTTTTGATCTTAGATCCAAAAAATTTATCTTCTTCATTATTTTAAAAGAAAGTGGAAAAATAGTTCAGTTTTAGTTTTTTAAGGAAGTGTCTGAAAAAAATTTCTTTTGAAAAGAAAACCTATAGCCTCTTTCTAGAGTTAGTCTCTTTTAAAAGCTGCTTTGTCTGCCTCATATTTTCTAGAAATATACAAAAATAATCGTGTTACTTTCCTCTTGTTTATGCTTACGAAAGTTTTTATTTTCATTTTCATGAGTGATTTAGAAGAATAGGCCTTTTTGACATTATAGAAAAAGTTAATTTTTGCATGCACATTAGAGGCTCAGGTTTCTTTCTTGCGTTTCAGAGACTTTAGAGTGCTTGCTAAAAGAGATTTGTGGTTGAAAGAACTTTCTTTGATTCTTGTTAGATCTTGTTTTGATTGTTGAAAGTGGCATTTGATTTAGTGTGTTGTTCAAAAGAAACAGAAAAAGGTTTCTTCCTTACCCTAGCTAGATCTCATCGAAGTAAAAAAGTGCATTTACATCTCGATTAATTTCCATTATTGGAGATAACACCTCACAAACATTCAGTTAAGCATACAGATAAAATCAATGGTAGCTTTAGGTTAAAATTGTATATAAAGTTGAGTGATAGGTTAGTGACGTGTTTGGGCGTTGTAAAATGTAGTAGTTGTCGTTAATTTGTCTGCACTATAACCCGGTACTCGCGCAGTTCTTCCACATACCGTCAATATATCGAACGACCTTTCACGTACCCTTGAGGTATATAGAAAGGTACTTCATGTATTCAATTGTATATCAAAAGGCCCTTTGTGGACGATTATGCATTAGAAAACACTACTACCGATTTGAGCTCTCACGTACCTTGGGTATATCGAAAGACCCCACTAGGATTCCTTTTCCAACTGAGAAAAACCCTTTGGTCATCTTGTTTGGAGAAATAGATTGAAAACAACATTCGGAGAGATTACTACGCACGTACCCATGAGGTATATTGCGAGTTGCATCTTCTTGATAATCCTGGTGGGAGACTGACTATTTTGAGCCCATCCTATCATTTAAGACTACTTGTGACCTTTAGTTCTATGTAGGTCTGTTTGGGTGTTTTTTCCCCTTTTTGACTTAGATTAGATAACCTCAGCCATTTCCATGGCTGAGCAACTTATGAGGTGTCATTCTCATAGATTGTAGGGTTTACCTCCTAACTCTCCTCCCACCATGGAAGGATAAGAAGGGGTAAACATGGAACAACTAGCTTCTGTGGATAATCTTGTAGGAACTACCTCTGCCGGTGAATCCAGAGATGATTTCCTTGTTTATACAAATCCTTTGGTCCAATTGCCTCCTGCAACTGATATTCAGTTGCCAATAAAAGGCTATGCCGATAGTCTTATTGAAGCAGAGTTTATCCCTAATGCTCCTTTTTGGAGGACTTCTTTGAGACAATCCATTTCTGAGTTTGGGGTTATTAGACCTTCATTCGAGAACCCTCCTCTAGGGGAGGATGAATATAGAATAATTGAATATTCCCTTGATCAAGCTCGTAATTTTTCAGAAAGAGAAGAAATAATTATTACTACACCTGTGTCTCATAAAGAACCCATTTCAGCTCTTTTACCCCGTCTGTCAGACCCATAGCCTGCTGGATATCATACCCTTACTGAGATTTTAGCTCTTATTCCAGAAATTCCAGATAGTGGTGAGACTTCTAATAATCTAGGGAAAAATCCTATCCCTACAGTTTCACATCTCGAGTCTATTTCTAGTCGTCCCATACCTGTTGTAGTTGGGGGAAAATCCACTACTGAAGTGGTGTCAGCACATTATAACATCGAGGGGAAACCTATTATGTGGGTTATGTCACATGTTGGTAGGATTGTTACTAATTCTAGACAAGTCTTGGCTATAGAACAACCTACGGTAGTTGTCCCTCCTAGTAATACCAATGCGGTAAATCCCCCATATAATACAGGACAACCCTTAGGAGTACAACCTGTTATCATTCCAACTTCTTGGGGATATACTTATCTTAGGAATCAACCACCCCTGACTCAACCAACTTATCAACCCGCACCATCAGGGGTTGTCTATCCCAGAATGCCTTACCTTGGGAATGCTTTTGTGCCATGGGGACAACCAAATTGGTCTAATGTCTTGTCATATGGAGGAGCTTGTGTCCCTACTGCTAGAGGATATAGAACTCCCCAGAGGCCCTCCACCCAGAGGACCGCCTAGAGGACCTGAAGGACCTAGAGGCCCGGTGGACCTTTTGGAGGACCTCCTCCTGGAGGACCCCTACTTGGAGGACCCAAAGGACCTAGAGGATCTGGAGGACATGGAGGATCTAGAGGACCTAGAGGACCTAGACGATGTGGAGGATCCGGAGGACCTAGAGTCCCACCACCAAATGGACCACCCCCTGGAGGCCCACCTCCCTTGGGAGACCCTTCATCCAGAGGACCTTTGAATAATCAACAACATAATCAACAAGCCTTGGGGGCATCATCTATGCCTATTTATCAATCTGTCTATGGTCCCACTGGTCAACAAATTCCACATCAGTACTATCAGTACCCGCAGCCCAACCAACAATTGTCATTTTTAACAACATTGGATTTACCAGATTTGTCTAGATTGATAAATGATCCAATTCATCATGACCCCTCTTGGCCAGCCATTCCATTCAAGTTACCTTACAATATACCCAAATTTTATGGTAAACCTGGTGAGGACCCAAAAAACCATGTGATGACCTTTCATCTTTGGTGTTCATCTAATTCATTGATGGATGGCTCGATCCATCTATGAATATTTCAATGAACCCTCACAGGTATTGCTTCTAAGTGGTACATCGAGTTACCATAACACTCTTTTTGGAACTTCAATGCTTTAGCTATGGATTTTTTTACTCACTTTCAGTTTCCCATTTGGTACAAAATAGGTACAGACTTGTTAACCTCGCTTTGACAAACAACATCAACCCATATCTTCGATCATATTCATGAATGGAGAAGAAGACATAGGTTAATCAAGGCTCCCATTCTTGATTAGTTATTGGCTGATTGGTTTACAAAGTCCTTACTTCCACCCATTACTAAAGAAGTTTCCATGGGAGGTGCTGTTACCAAAGAGGAAGCTATTATCCATACTCAATATCTAGACTTCGTTTATTCCTAGTCGAGTACTTTGTATGATCTGATTCCCCATGCTCCTCATCCCACAATAGATCCATTAAGAATTCCAACTAAACCACCTATTGATGGCATACTTGGCTTAGTTCAAACACAACTGATGGAAATTTTTTCTAAAAAACAAAATAAATTTGCCTCATAAACAAACCCACCTACCAAAAATGCACCCTCCCTTGTTCCTTTCGCCAACGTGAATGCAATCCAATCTACTACTGAATCTTTGAGCGAAAAGAAAAAAAGGAAAAACTAAATCTAAAAAATCTAATAATCAACAAGAACGGAATAAACCATAGAACCTAGATGTTGATTCAAAGGGAAAGAGAAAAGTAAAATATCCTTGTTTAATTTGCAAAGATGACCATTTCACTAAAGAATGTCCTCATCATGAGGAATTCAGTAAATTTTTGAAAACTTCACCCACCCCAGTAGTTCTCAAAGATCCTTTCCCTTCCCAATAACAATTAATTGATCATAAATCCTTGAATGAAACTTCTTCGTCTATCGATGAAGTTATAATGATGTCTAGTGAAACAATTAACTTGAACGCAAGATCACAAAGTAATGACCCACCTCTAAACAATAAATATGATGAATTTCCACCATAAAAACCTTCAACTTCGACACCTCCTCTTAGTAACGTTCTTCACATTGAAAAACCAATTCTGGAAGCAATTTTTCGCACACCAAAGTTTACTCTTCGTAAGACCATTATCAACCCTAACACACATGCTGCCTAATATTAAAATATAGTAGAAGATTTGGCTCAGGCACCCTGCTCTCTGTCAGCTTTAGAAGTACTCCAAACATGTCCTACTCAACGAAAAAACCATGGGGTCTTCACTTAATGAAACCATGTCATAGCACCTCCGTTCATGGGATATTATAGAATACCCCTAATTTCACTAGATATTGATAATTACTTACAAAAATCATTTTGTTGAGCCCCCCTCTCAATACATATTTCCAATTTAAGAACCCCTATTTTTACAATATATTCCTTATTTTTACTAGAAACCCCTTGTTATACCCCCCCCACCCCCCCAATACCGACAATATCTTGACCTTATTTTCACAATTATGAATGAACGTGATAAGATATTGCTCAACAAGGTGAATCCCCTGTGGGAAAAACTTGCTTACTGCACTTGGAGCTATGGATCCTAAAAATAGTAACATCATCACTTTTAAACAGGATGATTTCAACACAAGGATTTCACATCAATTAGCTTTCCAGATAGCTACCAAAATTTCTGGAAAAACCATTTGTCGTACAGTTTTGCATGAGGGAGCCTCTACATTTGTCATGTAATTATCTTGTTGGAGAACCATCGGTTCTCCTGAGATCAATCGTTCGCCTACTACCATCAAGGATTTTGATGGTCGCGGCTTCCAACCATATGGATTGCTAATTGCCATCCATGCTGAACTAGAGGGAAAGTCAGTCTCCATTCACATTGAAGTCATTGACGTTCCTTTGGACTACAACCTACTCCTAGGTCACAACTGGTTTTATGCTATGCAAGTTGTAGCATTGAACATTTTTTAGATCGTCCAGTTCCCATTCTAAGGAAGGATTGTTACCGTAGATCAGCTAGATTTCATCACACCTAGTGCCATTACAAATGATGCAAATAACATTCTGCTCTTGAATACCCCTCAGTATAAAGATATCGGAGTAGGTCTTATCAAAGACTCTTCATTAATGGGAGTTTTTCCATTATCCACTCCCCCTCCTTCTCTACAAAGTGTATCTACCAATATGATTTCTACCTCCTCTATGGACAGAGGAAAATCAATTATTCAATCAACACCTTTTACCCCTTTTGAAGAATTTTATAGTGCGATCCAATATACTTGTGACCCCACCATCAATGATCATTTGTTGGCAGATTCAGATTGTTATCACCTGCCATATTGGCTTGAACCCCCCCCCCAATATCTCGATTACCTTTCACATACACTTCCAATAGATGAATCTATTATGGAAGTTATGTCGTTAGAGGAGATGCCCTGGAAAGAACATCATCATCGATCTTCTTTCCTTCCCCCTTTCCATATGGTTGAAGAGAATTTTGCTTCCACTATTTCATCTCATATATTCACAGACCCTCAGTCTCTGATACTCTCTCGCAATGTCAAATCTAAGGGAAACCTATGCAACATTACGAAAACCATCCCCATTGACATATTTGTGAAAGGGTATTTCAGAGAACATTTTCATAGGCCAGAACTCTTCATCTGAAGAAGTTCAATCATACACGACCCTATTCAAGTAATTTAGAGATGTCTTTGCTTGGACATATGAATAAATGTCAGGAATTGATCCCTCTATTGTTGTCCATGACATAAAAAATTACCCTGGTGCCAATCCCATCCTCCAGAAACTACGCCAAGTCCACCCATGAAAAGCAGCATCCATCAAGGAAGAAGTTGAGAAAATTATGAAAGCTGGTTTCTTTTACCCCATACCGTTAACTGAATGGGTGTCCAATATAGTCCCTACAAACAAAAGGTATGGCACTATTAGGGTCTGTCTCAACTTTTAGGATTTGAATAAAGCTTGTCCAAAAGACAATTTTCACACTCCTTATATTGATCAGATAATCGACAACTGTGCCGGAAGCATTATTTTTTCCTTTATGGATGGTTTCTCCAGCTATAATCAAATTGAGATTCTCCCATCAGACCAACATAAGACAACATTTATTTTCCCTTAGGGGAATTTTTCCTATCGCAAACTTCCTTTTGGTTTAAAAAATGTTGGCGCAACATTTCAACGTACTATGTGGTATGCTTTTCATGACATTAAACATATTGTGGAACCTTATCTCAATGACCTTCCTACTCATTCCAACCAGTGGGATATCCATGTTGATCATCTGAGAGCCATTTTTCTTTGATGTCGCCATTTCAATATCCGTCTAAATCCCCATAAGTCTGTTTTTTGTGTAGAGACCGGTCGACTTCTTGCCTTCATTATTTCTAAAGATGGAATCCGCATCGATCCCTTGAAAATTGAAGCTATCTTAGCCCTACCTCCTCCCATGAACATAACTGAACTTCAAATTTTTCAAGGGAAGGAAAAATTTCTACGTCATTTTGTCTGCAATTATGCAAAAAGGACACATGGTTTCATGAGGTTGCTTAAAAAAGATACCTTTTTCATCTTGGATGACTTCACACAATGCACATTTGATAATATTAAACATGCACTTACCCATGCACCAGTGTTAAAACCACCTAATTATGCCAAGGAATATTCCTTGTACATGGTTGCATCCTTGTCTACCATAGGCATGGTCCTTGTTCAAACAGATGAACATGACCAAGAACATGTGATCTATTACGCCAGTAAGAGTCTCTTAGACTCTGAAACTCGATATTCACATGTGGAGAAACTTGCTCTGGCCACGGTCATCGTGGTTTAGAAGTTCCATTATTATATCTTGCTCTGCACCACCACTTTTTATGCGGATTCCAACCCCATGTACTACGTTCTCACACGTCAAGTGCTTGGGGGAAAATACCCACGTTGGATTGTGATTCTCTAGGAATTTGAGTTAGAATTCACAAAGAACACTTCAAAGAAGTCTCTTGTTTTCACAGAGCTTATATGTGACCTTCCTTGTACTATGGAGAATGTAGAGCCCTTTGATTCATTCCCCAATGAATCATTGTTTCTCATTAGTACGACAGATCCTTGGTATGAAGACATCATTTTGTATTTCCAAAACTTATGATATCATCCCACTACTTCTCACAATGAACGTCATCGCATTCATCACCAGGATAAAATCTACCTTATCCTCAATGATACCCTATACTACCATGGTGTTGAATCCATATTGCAACATTGCCTTACATATGAGGAGGCTAAGATCGTTTCAAATGATTTCCATGCTAGATCTTGTGGTGCTCATATATCTAGGTTGGCTACTCCCATAAAATCTTGCGTCCAGGGTATTTCTGGTCCTCTATTTTCAAATATTGTATTGAAATAGTCAATAAATGCCCGCCATGTCAAATGTTCACTACCAAGAAGCACACCCATCCAGCTCCACTCCATCTTGTTGTAGAATTTGGGCCCTTTGAAAAATGGGGCATTGAATTCATGAAATTTAGACCTACCTCAGCCAGGGGGCATGGCTACATTATTGTGGATGTGGACTATTTTACAAAGTGGGCTGAGGCTATTCCCACATATGCTGAAGACAGAAAGACAACTACATTATTTTTGTTCAACCATATCGTTTCTAGATTCAGGATTCCTTGGGCCACTGTGACCGATCATGGATCACATTTTTAAAACAAAATGATGGTAGAGCTCAGTGCCAAATTAGGGTATCGTCACGTTAACTATACACCTTACTATCCTAAGGCCAATGGCCACATTGAAGCTATATAAAAAGTATTAAAAACAATGCTTCATTGGATGGTAGGGAAGGCCATGTCAAACTAGAATTTACAACTATTCTTTTCACTCCGGGCCTATAGGACTACTGTCAAAACTTCCATTGGTTTTATGCCATTTCAACTAGTATACACGTTGGAAGAAACTCTCCTGATAGAATGTGAGATCCCTTCTTTGCCAAAAATTGCTATAGAACTGTTTCCCAACACTACTATAGACGAAGAAATATTCATGTATCTAAACAAACTTGATGAAACTTGGCGTGATGCTGCCTTAGATAATGAGGCACATAAACGATGAATGCAATTTCAATATGACAAGACGGTTCAAACCTGTGCCTTCAACGAAGGAGACCTGTTATTGAATTATGACCAGAAGCATGACAAGCTGGGGGCAAGAAAATTTGAGTCTATGTGGCATGGGCCTTATATTGTCAGTCGTGTTTTAGAGAAAGGGGCATGTGAGTTGGTTGATTATGATGGATACCTTTGGGAGAGCCCTGAAATGGGATATGTTAGCATTGGAATTGAACCAAAGTTTGCAGAAGGCTTGCTCCCAGGTAACAGTAGAACCACTTTTAAAGAGAGAACTGACCTTCTGCTCTTCCGAGAGGGATCTATCACCAAATATAAACAATGCCAGATATGTACAAATGAAAACATAAATTGTTTGTAAGATTGGTTGAAATAGGACATAGAACCACTGGGTGATGGAGTCAAGATGTGTAACATAAATAAACAGAACTTATGTAGGTGATTTTAACACAGAGACAGGATAGCCATTCAGCCACAGTCAAACTATAATTGTTTGGTGGGAAAAGAAGAACATGAATAGACCATCAACATAGAGCATTTGAGAATGAATTCTACATTAACTTTAGAAGAAAGCTCTAGTGGATATCTAAAACAACAGATGGAGCATAGCATGTATGAATTCCAAAATGTTATCTGCTTATTTCAGACATGAAATAAAACATATTGGGAGAGATAAACTGGAAAAACATTCACATGAGAAAGGAAGCAACAAACTGTGATGCAAACAACACATGAATCGCTATATAAAATGCTGACTTCAGCTCTGCAACTTTATTTAAACTCTTGAAAGCACACACTGCAAAATTACATCGGTTCCAACACTTTCTTCCTCTCTAGGAGGTATATTTATAATATTTCATACTTTCCAATCCAATGTTTCAGGAATCAAAATTTGTTACAACTGAACAACAACTTCTAACAAACTCTAATGTGACACATATGCCATGATTTACATAAAAAACTAAAAAATTAACTATGGACTGCGAGAGAAAATACGCGTATGAGCCTTTTATGCCTCCATCGGATGAGTGCCAGCTGTACAAAGTTCTGGGAGAGATGACCATTGAAGGCACGTCTCCACAGAGAAAATTTCCTGCATACTATCATTGCCACTTCTATGGTTGCATCTTACTTGCTTGACCCATATTGCTGAATTGACCTCCATTGGTCAGGACCAGGTAAAGTTTTGACTGCCATGTCCAATGCTTGCACTTTGAGTTCCATAGTTTTTGGGTATGAGGTCTCAGGTACTTTGGAACAGGTGGTTTTAAAGTCAAACAATAGTTCAAATTCACTGGCCAACTTATTGCAAATGATCCTACATGACAAGGATTGCTGCATGTCTCGAAACTTGTTGTTGTCTGATCAGTAGTAAACAAAACACTCTAGATACTCCTTTTGAGACAACAAGGGTCCATTTTCTTCCCAAAAGAAAGGAAACCCTCTGTCTACCAGTGGCTTGACAAACCGGATCACCTCCTTGACCTTATGCTCAATAGTATCTATTTTGGCTTGCACGGTGTCCAACATCCTATGTTTAGAAACTACCTTCCTATCCCCAGAGATGATAGCCACTCTATTTTGGATATTGTACCGATTGGTCATATCCTTTGGCAAGGATCTTAGGAAAGCAACGACATTTTCTACCATTACTACAGATGTTTTCTGCACTTCTCCTAATACCATCGAAAATTTTCTCTTTGACTCTGTTAAAGATTTTTCTTGGTCTACGATGAAATCTATGTAAAGTATGAACTTGTCAGCCTCTGTAATGATTTGATCCCAGATCAAATGTCTAGCACCTTGCAAGGACAATTTATTGATCACCTACTAGGTTAATGTGGAATTTTGTTGCACCAATTCCTGACATTTCTCCCTTACCTTTTCCTTTTCTTGTCCCTCCTTTTCCTTTTACTCCTCTATCTCTTTAAGATGCTTCTTTAACTTAGTAAGCTCGGTATCTTTAAGGCCTATTTTGGACATTTCCGTAGAAAGAGAACTAATGTCTACTTCTCCAACTTCACTTACGGGCTGGATTTCAATATTTGTGCATTTTTCCTGAAGATCTTTTTCCTTTGTCGCTGCTATATCCTTTAATTATTTTTTGCTGTCCTTCAGGAGCCTGGTATCTACTTCGCACTACCTTTTCTTCTCTTTGAGATTTAGAAGCTTGGCTTTGCAATCTATAAGCTCAGCTTTTAATGCCTCTTTCTCTTTTTCAAATTCAGCGAATTCATTTGTTTGAGCGAGCTAGGTAGAAGGTATTTTCAACTTCTTATTTAGTATCTAGATCTCCTTCTCTTTCTTGTTTAGCAACTTCTGAGCTAAAAATCCTTTAGGTGCTGGACCCTCTATTTGTACTGCTTCATTTTGCAAATTGTTAATTTGGGCCTTGAGGGATTTTTTTTCGACTCTTACCTTCCTCAAGAAATCTAGAGTTTTTGTTTTACTTGCCTCTAGTTTGGACATCTGTAGTGTGGCGTTCAGTAATCTAGCATTCAAGATGTCACCAGTCTCTCTGTTAAGGTGTATTATGTCTGTGGTGGGAACCTTTGCAAGGTTCACATTAACTTCTGACACTTTGTTTCCCATTGTCAAAGCTAGGATGAGGGTGTTAGTGGCGTGATCCCTCACAGTCTTTAATGCCACATTTGGGTAGGGAAATTGCATTACCTTGTCATACAGCTCCAATGTCTCCTTAAAAGTATTCTCAAGCCTTTCCCGGTAAGAGTATAGCCAGTCTTCTTTAGAGGCATGCATGTTTGGAGTCTGTCCATCAAATACATTTTCCTGGATTTGCAACTTACTGCTTCGGGATCCTCTTGTTTCTATTTTTTCCCCATGTTTTTCTTCTTCATCTGCCCCTTTGTATTGTCCTCTTTAACCTACACTAATTGTTGCTCTTGTTCTATTTTCTGCTTTTTGGGCATGATGGCAGTGTCTACCTCTTCAGTCTCCATAGGCTATAGACATCCTCTTTTCATTGAACTCCCTGAAAAGCTGACCAACGATGAAGCATTCCCAGCTATTACAACTACTTTGGAAAATTCCCTTTAGGGAGAAGTTTCCCATGGTAGGGGTGAGGGAGAGCTTCTTCCTATGCTAACATCCATCGCAGTAGGGTTCAGGAAATCATCCCAATTTTTTGCTTCCTTGAGTATGGGTATTTCAGTGTGCTCAAAAGGCTTGCACTTATGATCCTTACTCCTTTTGGAAATTATTTGATGTGGGTCGTAATTCACAGCTTGTTCTAGAGAAAATCCCATGTCTTTGAGTAAGTTTCCAACCAGTGGCAAAGCAGTTCTGCTCCTGACTGTGTATGGTCCCACTTGCCAGGGGAAAATCAAATTTGAGCTCTTCTTATAATTCAAAAACTGTTCTTCCTCAACAGTGAGTCTTTTCCTAATTACATCCAGGGAGAAAACTTTGGTAGTTAGAAAAGCTGGCAAAATGTAGGGTTGATGCACAAAGACGTACAATCTTATGATTGTTCTGAATTCTATCAGGAACCAGTATCCTATTATCTTGCTATGAGACAATTGCAGTATTTGCCTCATCTCAAGAAACACCCTAGGTGGCCTTTCTTGAAAGAAAAGGTTGTACACTTCGGCCATCAAATGGTTCATGAATTTACTGTAGTCATTGGCCATGTCACTAGTGATCTCAAACTCAGGCACTTGTAGGTCTTCTTTGTTATAAGCTATAAACATTGTCAATAAAAAGGAGTAGAATCTGAATACTTTGGTGCTGTCGACATTTGCTAACTGAGAACGAATGCTCTTTAATAGGAATTCATCAAACTTAAGACAAAAGGACTAATAAGATTTCCCTGGCAATTCAGGATCGACATGACAAGTACTTAAGACAAACAATATACTCAACAATGAATCTATGACATAACCATTGGTATCTAGACCTAAGAACTAACAGGACAGGGATATACGCCACTGAGTTTCTTCATTAAATTTGTTAAGGTCGATGGGGTAAGATAGGCTGATGAATTCACCATTAGGTTTTGAACAGGCCTTCAAGAAGGCATCCCTATTTTCTTCGGTAGACTCTCTAAAGAAACATATGATATTTTCATCTCGGTATTTTTTGGTTATATGGACAAACGCATCTGGGATGTGAAGGGTTTTATCGACGATGGAAGCCTGGAATGAACAAAGGATTTTGGATTTTGACCTATTCATAATGACTCCTTCGGTGGCAGAGAAGTTGTATGCACGCCACTCGACAAACTCAGGGAAATGGGGGGTTTGGTCAATAGAGAAAAAATGGAAAAAATATTTAAAAACACCACAGGTATCGCTACTCTGGTCCTTAAGGACTTCCAATTTACCTCGAACAACTTCAATGGTTTCCCCCACCAGGATGGTATTGAAAATCTTGGCATTCTCATCATGAGACTTTCCTCTACCCTCCTACATGCGAAATCTGGTTCTACCTTATCTATCACATCTACCACTTCTATTTCTTGTACTATTTCCATTTTCAAATAGAATTGAGGGAGTATCAGGGGCCTACCTTGCTTTTCTAGCACACTCTTCTGGTCTGTCCGCACTCGTGCTCTATATGCACTCAGTGCATTTGGTGATTTCAAGGCTTTGGAAGAGGCAAACCCTTCCAACTCCACGTAGACCCTTTTATAACTTTCTATACCACGTAATATCTGTGCCCTTTCCATGCAGTTTGCACCATGGATCTTTCTACATGCAATCTGAGCCCTTTGATATGTGAGGCCCTTTATGCCACATTCTTCCTCACTATCTATGAGTGTAGCTTAATCTAAGAGGGTTGGCCTCTGTCGTCGATCAAGAATGACCTCCCTTTGCGACCATCGATCTAAGTGGACCCTACCACTTTTCACGATTTGAGATCTTGACCCCGTCTGTGCTAGTTCATATCATGAAATAAACCATGACCGTAGATCTATCTCTTCCCTTTTAGTGACTATTTATCTTTGCAGCCAGTATCTCTTTTTGTGATTTGAAATCGTGACTATGTCCTTGCTAGTCCAGGACGTGAAATCGTTTAAGGCCATGGATCTACTTGTATTACTATCTCAACTGTCAGCTGTCTCCACTCTTTAATCCACTTCACGATTTGGAAAAGTGGTTTTGGAGCACGTTCACTGTGAAAAATGCTTTGGTGCCATTGATTTGTCTTTAGATTAATCTCCACCTTCTATTGGCTCCCATTTAACACCTCCAGTGCATTCCAACATCATGCTTTACCCTGCATCTATGATCTGCGAGATGCCTTTCCATCGTCAGTCTTTATTATTTTGAATTGCAGCCATCGGTTTGTATCGCCCTTTACCTTATTTCCACCACTACTCATTGCAGGGGTAGAATTCCATCTCACAGATGCCTTCAGAACCCTTGCAACTTAGGGGGTGCTTTCCCAATCACCTCTTTGATAGGGTCCTTTCCCCATATATCTATAATAATCAAAAATTTCAAATATGGTGCTAACAACCGGCTCCATAAGTGATGCTATCCTCCCAGCGAGGTAGCAAAGAACCCATAGACTAGTCACTGAATCCATTGAAATCATCTTCTTATTTTACTTTTTGAAAGAAAAATCTAATTGAAAAATGGTTACCTCTTCTGATCTTAGGTCCTTCTCAACGAGCTTCAAATCCTCCGATTCACCATCTATACTAATTGAAACGTAAAACAATATTTACACTATGATACAAGGAACTTTGTCCGTTTATTCCAGGTAACATTTTAGAAACCTCCCATTCACTGGGCTTCCCTCGTAATGTGACCCATATGGATACTGCAGAATGGAAGCATTGTCTCCTCTTAGTGCTGAAACAAGGTATGGACCCACCCATAAGTGGTCGAATTTTCCATGTTTTCCTTTCTCTGCATGCGGGGCATCCCATTTTAACACCAGGTCATCAACTTGAAAAATGTCCTCTTTTATTCTTCTGTCAAAGGTAATCTTCATCTTCTCCTGATGTATCTGGACCTTATCATAGGCTTTGTCCCTCATTTCATTCAGCTCAATAATCTGGTTGATCCTTCTATCAATGGGATTAGGCTCATCTAATGGGTCCCGCAATAATTTCATAATTGGGATACCTAGAGATGTAGGAAAAATTACCTTGGCTCCATATACCAATTGAAAAGGTGACATACCAATAGCCCTTTTTGTCCTGATCCTATCATCCCACAAGGCATACTTCAACTTTGTGTGCCAGGCTCTTTTGTTGTCCTCTAATAGTTTCTTAATAATTCTCACCAGACTTTTGTTAGAGGATTCTACCAGTCCATTTCCCTGTGGGTAATGGGCAACAGAATGGTTAAGGTTTATATGATATTTATAGAAAAAATTGATCATCTTATTGGACTTGAACGCAGGGGCATTTTCTGTCACAATTCGCTTAGGGCAACCGAATCTCGCCAAAATATTATCTTCTATGAAATTCGTTATCACTTCTTCTGTAGCTCGCCTAGTGGGTATCACCTCAATCCACTTTGTGAAATAATAAGTAGCTATTAGAATCCATCTATGCTGTCCTAAGGAGTTTGGATTTATCTCTTCGATGAAATCCAACCCCCATTGCTGGAAAGGTGCTTCTACTAATATAGGGTTGAGGGAAGTGAAACCACTTTCCTTTTTCCCTCAAAAATCTGACACTGATGGCATTTGGTATTCTCCTTATATACATCTAAGAATAATGAAGGCCAATAGAATACTGCCCTCAGAATTTTGTTTGTGGTTACCTTCCAGGAGTGGTTCCCTCCACAATCTCCTTCATGGAACTCTTTTGTTGTATGTTGAGCTTCATTCTCCAAAAGACAATTTAGCAGTATTCCCCCAGGGTATTATTTATAAAGATATTGTTCTATGATACAAAATTTCACATCCTTTAGCTTCACAGACCTAGCTCTAGTTTTTCTTAACCCTGCAGGAGGTTGTAAATTTTTCAATACAAAAACAATATCAACATACTAGGGAGACAAAAAAATCAGGCTTCACTGACATTTCTGCATCCAACTGATTAGCTTAACCAGCTAAAAAATTTAGCTGTAGAGAATCACAATGGGAATCTATCATCATTTTAGCTAATCCTTTCCCCTTGATAAAATTTGTGGCCTTAAGTTCTATGTCATATTCTAGAAGCATTGTGATCCATTTTGCTCTTCTTCCCTCTAGATCTGGCTGCGTAAGTATGCTTTTCACCATGCTGCTAGGGACATATGCAACTATATGGGAATGGAGGATGTAAATTATGAAATCCTTCAAGGCCTTAACCAAGGCATAGTCTTGTTTTTCCATTATATCATACTTCAATTCACCATCTCTCAATATCTTACTGAAAAATGCTATAGGATGCTCCTGATCGCGATCATTTTTTTGTAGCAAAACAATTTCCACAATATGCTCTGTCACATACCCCAATTTTGTAAAATAATGTAAATTATTTAATTATATTCCTGAGACATTATGTTAAATTTAATGCTAAATAGGAATTGATGACTCAGCAGAGTCAACAGAAGTGGAGTGTAATTCAGAATATTTTATTATTAATAAATAAATTGTGGAGACAATAGCATGGGAGAGTTGTTAAAAAGAGGTTACTGGTCAAACTGGTGGATGGAACTAGGTGGAGGGAAAAATACAAGTGGCAGCATCCTCAAACACTTCCTAAGTTGCAGGTGGAAACTTCCCTATATTTGGGGTCATGATCCCCCAAGAAAGTGGGATCAGAGCAGGTGGCTCATTAAATGACAACTAACCCAAAAAGACCTAGGCAATCTTTTAAAAAGTACCCAAAAGAGAGCTGAGGCTGCTCAGATATTTTCTAGAGAGAATTCATTCAGGTGAATGTTATTCAGGAAATTCATTGAGGGAAAAGGGAAAAACAGTAAGGAAGTTGTCTGAGAGGATTGCTGCAGTAACTTGTTTATTTACAACTTTTTAGCTGGGAGAACTTACTGATAAGTTTTGAGTTAATACTGAGTTGAAGACTGGTATCTGACTTTGCTGCACCTAGTTCCAGCCAAGGAGACCAGAGCAAGCTCGGGGGTCCTGAGGAGTCACTGTCTGAGCGCTCTCTAGGAGTTGGTAGGGAGGAACGGCCTCCCATTGTTGATTGTTGTCCACAGATTTAATAGGTTCTGTCACTTAACTATTTTTGTTTTGAATGAATGTGAATGGATGAATGTTATGCTTATATTATAAGACAGAAGATTTAGCTGGTTTAGT
>LPNX010290972.1:860238-985274 GCA_001517045.1 Pseudotsuga menziesii
AATGAAAATGATCTAGTTTATCAGTGATTGAATCTTTTGATGATAGGTAAAGACCCTCTTTGTTTTTCCACATCTGGGTTTTACCAGACCGTACTCCAGCATAGGGGTAAAAATTATAAACAGATAGTATGATGAAAGGGTGGAATAGTAGATTGTCTCTTTACTTAACCTCGGAAGACATTATTTGTTTTACTGACGACTATTTATGCATATAGATAAACAATAATTCTCTATGAACATTATATCATTTTCAGTAACCCTGTTATTTTAGACCAATGTAATAGCAGTACTAAGAAAAAACTAGACTAAGTGTATCTGCTGTTTAAACTTCATAATTGTTTACTTCCAGTTGAAAGAGTCTTGAGGAGTCACTGTCTGAGCGCTCTCTAGGAGTTGGTAGGGAGGAACGGCCTCCCATTGTTGATTGTTGTCCACATATTTAATAGGTTCTGTCACTTAACTATTTTTGTTTTGAATGAATGTGAATGGATGAATGTTATGCTTATATTATAAGACAGAAGATTTAGCTGGTTTAGTAATGAAAATGATCTAGTTTATCAGTGATTGAATCTTTTGATGATAGGTAAAGACCCTCTTTGTTTTTCCACATCTGGGTTTTACCAGACCGTACTCCAGCATAGGGGTAAAAATTATAAACAGATAGTATGATGAAAGGGTGGAATAGTAGATTGTCTCTTTACTTAACCTCGGAAGACATTATTTGTTTTACTGACGACTATTTATGCATATAGATAAACACTAATTCTCTATGAACATTATATCATTTTCAGTAACCCTGTTATTTTAGACCAATGTAATAGCAGTACTAAGAAAAAACTAGACTAAGTGTATCTGCTGTTTAAACTTCATAATTGTTTACTTCCAGTTGAAAGAGTCTAATTTCTTTATGCTGAAAAGACAATACTGACAGTAGAAGTAATTGAATATTGTTTAGATTCTTCAGTTAAAACCTAGATGGGTTAGTCTGTATTTATGGTTAATAATGTAAATGTAAATTACTAAATTTTATTTTATATCGAATGAGCTTAAATAGATTACAGAACTTTTACCTTATTCTTTAGATGGTAAACGAATGTGTATGACATACACAGGTATCATAACTTAATAGTTAACTATATAATTATAGAAGTCTATTTAGTACTTAGCATAATTGACATAAGAACAAATAATAGAATGCTATAGAATAATTTAAATAATATATCCTTATTATTTTAAAAAAAAGCATAGTCCAGAACTAAAATTATACTGTCTGGACTATAAGTATACTAACAGCCTTTATTGTAAAAATAAATATATAGAAACCCTATCTTATTAAAGGGTATGAAATATACTTTAAATATACAAATTCTTATTTATTAGAAGGTAAAATTTTAACCAAATGCAGGAACCCTATTAATATTTTACTGTTAAGAATCAAATACTTAATTGTAAAAAAAATATATATATATATTCTCCAGAAGGAAAATATTCTCAACTTTAGAGCTTAACTATATCCATAACTAGAGATTTTCTTGTTCATAGAAGCATATATAATTAACAAGTAAGTTTTGGGAAATTCTTAATCAATAGAGTATTGTTTTACACAGAGAGCTTTTATTTATTTCCATTTATACCTACAAAGAAACTGAACAGAGATAGCAATAAAAGTAAATAACCTTCCAGGTGGGGTAATTTAAGTAATATAACAAAAATTAATTATTGTAGTATTATTTATTGTATAGAAATAGGGTATTTTTTAGAAACCACAAATACGCTTAATAAGCTGAGTACACACAGTTTTTAATCTTCAAAACTGTACAGTAATAAATTTTAATTTAAGAAACATAGTATAGATAATTATATTCCAAGTTCAGGGTAACCCTGACTAAATCGAAATAAACAGCAAGGTTCATAAAAAATGAATGAGTTTTATCTCCCTTTTTCTTCATGGCGATAAACTTGTCATCCAAGTAAGGATTTTTACAGCCTGTATAAATAGTATTATACATGTATACATCACACATTAAACAAGTGAAGAACCAAAAGTTCAGTATTGGCTATGGCCAAAAATCCCTTGAGAATCAAAGAGATAAAAACTCTTTTTACAGTGTTCAGGTTCACTAGCTAAACCGAAGTAACCATGAGGGTTACACATCTCGAAAACCAAACTCATATCTGCCCTAAAAGACTAGCAAGGAGGAGAAATCCATGGAGGAAACTAGGCTTACCAGAAGGAGCCAATGGATGAAGTTCGCGCCACCCACGCCAAAGGAGAGGTCAAACCCTGCAACATGATTAACATGATATTAAAAACCTGGTTATTTAAAAGTGGACAAACTTTCACTGTAAAAATAACACTGTGGAAAAGGGCCTGTAACTTACCTTATAACGTAATAGAGACGCGGCCACTGCAGAATAGCAAAACGATGACCAGCAGGAAGAAGGGTAAGTCCTTCATTTTCACTAAAGAAAAGGAGTTCACTGAGGTAATAAGGAATCTGTCATGATGGAGGTCATCTTACAACAATGAAATTCACCGCAAGGAGTTTGGGCAATGGACATTCAACGAAGAAACCCTAAGAAAGATAACACTTTTTAGCATACAATAACCGGCTTTTCGACACAGTGAATAACCTCACGGTGCAGTAGGTAAGCCCATGAGAAACTGGACCAGTATAAGGACTGCTAGTAAACAATGCAAGCGGTGAACAAACCAGGAGAAAATTGTAGAGCGGCCGAATGCCCTAAGGCAGCGGAGGAATGACAGTCTAGGGTTAAGTCCAACCTTTTAACATATCAGTGCGTGGCTGGGAAGAGCCCACGTAATCTCTTTAATCTTTTAACATGCAGTGGGTGGGAACATTATAGTTCCATACACAAATATTTCATTTGATTTTGCAACTTCAATCATAACGTGGAGGATTATACAAGGTTCGACGCACCATAGTCAACCCTGCATATAAAAATCAATCATATAAACTTTAGTATAATCATTGGAGAAATCATTAACGTAGGGTGTGTTCGCCACATAGCCAATGCATACATTGGAGGATTTTAATAATTATGTTAAGACATAGGAGCAAGGGGAAATAATAAGTCACCTTATCACGGCTTGTTTATAACCATTCTTCTATATTATCTTTTACCTAGTTCGTAAATGAAGTAAGGGTTTATTAATATAAAGTTTTAGAATGGTAATAAATCATTTAAAATGATCATTTGGACATAATAATGGTTACTCTTAACCCTATGACCTTTATTATTTATAAAATAACCATCCTATTGATTTTCATAGAACCATTCTTGTTGTGACTTATAGACTTTGATCAAACTTAAGTCCAGAGGTTATAGAAGATATTATAAGAGTCTTTATAGGATGGGTTGCTTGAGTGAGTTAGCCATCTTTGGTTGTTAGTATAGCCAATCATTTATAAAGCAGTGTTAAGTAGAATAAATCTATGATAATTTAAAAGTAATTTTCTTTATCCAAGTATTGACCATGGAATAGAAGAAGTATTTCCAAAATAGTGCAGATTCTTGTATCAAATAATAAACCTTAAAAATGTTAGGAATAAGATGGAAGAAAACTCCTTATTCGTTTATAATTGCAGTACAATTTCAATCTTGGCATGATGCATTAGTTCTGAATAAGTAAAATTAAATCTATGAGGTTGTAATCCTACCATGTTTGCTGCTAGTAAATAATTATCTATTACATTTTATACGTGCATTCAGTAAGATCATAAAAGAAACCGTAGTTAAGGCTTTACCTTCAGAAGCTTGTAAATATGTCTAGCATGAATGTACTTGCACAAAATAAATTTATACAACAAATTGAATTGTAAACTTCTGAGATTGGTTAGCAGCGACCCCTACATCTTACCTGTATATCTGTAAGAGAAGAAAAACTACTGCGTTAGCTCGAAAGCTAAGTAAGCCCAGTCCTTCATGACAAACCCACCTTGTGGTCGCAAACAGAAAACAATCAGTAACTAAAAGAAACTCTTCTTTAAAGTTAAGTGTAATAAAAAATCATACAGTTACAATTCTAGTAACATAAACTAATCAAATAGTTAATGACTGCATTTAATGAGAATATATGCTATTTAAAAATAAAATTAAAAAAAATTTCCGGAATTTTTGGGGTTCTGACATGCTCCGAAGCATATGAGAATATTAAAAAGTATTTTTCAAAGTCTAGACTGACCAACATAAGAGCTTCCAAAATGGCCTGTTTTATATCTTTGAAATATTTCTTGGCTTCCATCGTCCATTTGATTTCATGATATTTCCTCAGCATATAGGTAATGTCCATCAAAATTTCGACAAAGCTAGGAATGAACCTTCTCAAGAAATTTACCTGACCGATGAAATACTGTATTTCCTTTTTACTTCTCAGTTCCTCCACCTTTAAGATGCCTTTTACCCTATCTGGATCAATTCTGATTCCTTCCTTGGAAATAATATGCCCCAACAACTTTCCTTCTTCTAGAGCAAAATTTGACTTCCTTGGCTTTAATGAGATGCCATATTTCCTGCATTTAATGAAGACTCTTTCTAAATGTCTAATATGATCTTTGACCAACCGAGAATATACAATGATATCATCCATGTAGATCACCACAAACTTGTCTCTTTCATCTGCAAAGGCAATATCCATGGCATGTTGGAAAGTGTCTCTAGCATTCATCAACCTGAATGAAAAATTTGTGTACATGAAGGTTCCCCAAGGCATGGTGAAAGTAGTTTTCTCCTGGTCTTTGGGTAACACCTTCACCTGATTGTATCCAGAGAAACCATCCATAGTAGATATTCTCTCTGAGCCCACCAACCTCTGTAGGATCTCGTCCATCTTCAGCAACGGGTAACTGTCCTTCAAAGAAACTCTATTCAAGTTTATGAAATCTACTGAAAGTCTTATCTCCCCATTATTCTTCCTAATAGGAACCAAATTAGCTACCCATTTCGAAAACCTCAGAGTCACAATTATTTTTACATCAAACAACTTTTTTTATCTCATTTTCAATGATAGGACTCTCTGGCGATATCATTTTGGTCATGGATGGACTCTAAGGGGATCAAACCTTTGGGGATGTGATTACTTTTTCACTGGACTATATCCTTACCTCCCAAAAAATCTTTCAGTTTCCCTGTTCCGATGGTCTCCTCCTCCTTCCCATTAGCATCTAGGAAATTCTCTGAGTCGGCATCATCTTCATCTATGTGGGTATTCAAAAACTCACTGGACAATTCCAGGAACCTTTTGATTTGCATATCATCTTCAAAAACCTACAAATAATTGGTGTTGTCTAGTATGGAGGGTCTATTCACAATGTCTACTTTGTATTTTCTCTTACTCGCGGTAGGAATCTCAATTTTTCTAGTTGCAGTTGTCAGAGAGTCCACCACCATATTCTCATACCTAGGGATCACCTAGACCTTGTGTTCGGTGAAATAATTCCTGAACATGTCCCATACCTCATTTCAGTAAGCTCTCATTCTTGGATCCCTAGTCATTCACCTGATTCACTACAAGTTCTGAATCTCCAAAGATTTGGACCCTTTTGGTTCCCATATCTTTCAATGCATGTAGACCCAACAACAAAGCCATGTACTCTGCTACATTGTTAGTGCATTCAAAAACTAACTTGTAAGAATAAGCTTTAGTATCTCTAATGGGAGAGATTATGTACACACCTACACCAGTAGCTACTTTAGCCACCGAGCCATCAAAATGCATCTTCCATAGTCCTTTGTCCTTCTGTTTCCTTTCTGAAATTTCCCGTTCATTTGTCTCTTCTTTGTCTCTTTTACCTTTCCGTGGCACAACCATTTTTGGGTTACAAGGAGATATGTCATTGAATAAAATAGACGAACCTTGGTCTGTATCGACAGCATAAACATGATGGATATAAGGCTGATCCTGACTGCTAACGACATAAGGTAATATTTTCTCATTGTACAACCTTTTGTATTGTTGCATAAGACATGTCCATTTGCAATCTACCCTTCAGCATTGAAGACCAAGACCTTGACAACAAAATACCAAACTTGGGGGGAATATCAGCCACGACAACATCCATGACCACGGTTTTGGATGGTAATTTATTTAAGGACTATAAAGTGTAGGGTTAGTAAAGAAAGTTTTAGCTTACTGAAATGTTTCTTTGTTCTTCTGTAGGTCAAGCGGTGTAGGTTTATCAGTGGCTTTATGCACCCACTTCGAACCTATATTCTTTTCGGCATTCTGCGATGTGCTACTAGTATAAGCACCACTGCGAGTCACAACATTGACGCTTGGTTCTGGTTCTTTCTGCTCAGCAGCAATAAGCTGAATATTCTAGTTTACTGCTGGCTTAGGATCCTTAATATTGGCTATCAAGATAGGACATTCTTCTATAGTATGATCTTAGGACTTGCAATACTTACATGTTGTAGTAGGGTTCTGACAATCCCTAGCATAATGTCCTATGGCTCCACAGTTGTAACAAACAATCGGTCCATGGCCATGGCCAAAGCCTCCACCATGGCCTCGTCCTCTGAATCCTCCACCACGGCCATCATGAGCCGGTTCATGCTGTGGTCCTGCTGCTGGTCCTGGTGTCTCTGACTAGACTCTGTAGAAGTCATGTTTTCTCTCTATAATGAGATCATAAGCTTTGCAATTATTTTCATCATGTCCTACTGACTTACAGAAGTTACAATACAAATTCTTAGGAGTTTGTACATACTTCTGAAGTAAAGGGCATTCCTATGGTCTATGTCCTCTTGTTCTACAGATTTCACACCATGGCCCTTCATTCTGTACTAAGGGGTTAGGAGCCCCACTTGCTATATGCTCAACAAATACTGGATAGTTATCTTTGGTATGGCCATGTCCTTTACACTTTGTACACCATAATTCTTGTTCAACCTCTTTTCCTTTCTTAATCTCACGTAGCTGTAAAGTGAGATTGGCTAACTGATTCTGTAAGTTTATCATACCTGCACTAGTCTCAGCTAAAGGTGAAGCCTCTAGTTTCATTGCCATCTCCAATGCTTCATCCTACATATGGAGTTTTTGTTGCATTAGTGGAAGTCTGATATGAGGGAGCAGTGCTGCGATGAACCATTCCTTATGCTGCTCCGGCGCAAACTCAAAACTAACTTGGTCTATAAGAGATTTAAATTTCTGATCGAAATCCCATACTGAATCTGTGGGTAACTGTTTAGTGTCTTTAAGTTCTATGATACATTGTGACTCAGACTTGGGTTTCTTAAATTATTTAATCATTACGGTCCTGACCTGTACAAGTGTTCTATTCTGCGCTGATGTATACTTCATATACCATGTTAACATTCTTTCTATAAGTGTAGTGGTCAACTGGACAAGCTTAGTATTGCCATCGTGGATCTATTTAATGGTCCATACAGCTTCATATAGGAACCAATGCTGTTCTAGGTCTTCTGCACATGTACCCCTAAAGGTAGGTAATTTCATGTCATCCCCCATTCCGTTTCTACGAGATGGATTCTGATTTGTTGTATTACTACCACTTGGCAGTGTAAGTGTAGGTGGTGTAGAGGTAGTATGTACTATGCGTGAACTACTAGATGGAGTTCTTGTGGGATTATTTTGAGTCCCGGGTGGTTTCTGTGGAGTATAAGGGTGTGGTAAGAGATACCCTCTATTGTTCTTTCTCTATTACTTTGACTCTAATCTCTAGTACTGTCTGAACTGTCTTCAAATAAGGAACATATGAGATCTACTTTATATTTCTTACCGCAACGTGTACATCCAATTTCTTCAAAATCACTCTCAAACTCTTGTGACATTACACTTACTTAACTTATTCATCTGAGAATATATCTAGTACTCCTTTTTCATATAATAACATCTTAAGAGACAAATTTAAAGAGTTCAAGTACCTACCATGATATCCTTTGAAGAAGTACCTGTCTGCTTCACTGAAACTCTTTCTTTGATCAACTGCAAACTCTGTGATGAAACCTTCCAGCAAACTCGCAAGCCAGAAGTCTACTGCCCGTGAAATGGGATTATCTACACTCTTGACGGTGTGAATCAGCTCCGGTGTCCAGACAATGTTCCTTTTCTTCTTGAATATATGCTTATCATTCAACTTTGACAACCAATCGTACAACTCGTTTGCATAGGTCATGAAAAATATCACATACAGGTCTGTGAAGATATGTTTCTGTAGCCAGTCCTCTGTTCTCAACCTAGGACTCTTGCTTTCTTTCTCAGCAAATTCTCTTTCCTTAGACTCAACCCACTAGTTAAGTTCTTCTTTAGTAGGATTCCAACAAAACATTAACTCTTCAATTTGTTCAAAATCCGCAACGGAACCATTTGTTGGTTGTTCTGGGCAGACCTGGGTTTACTGTAGTGTACCAACAAAACCCCTAGCTCACTGGCCCTTTCGGTGACAGACCGCAGAACGGTCTGAAGTCTCACCCAAAGTGATCCTATATGGGGTGGTTGAAGAATCAAGTTTCCTCAACCAGGTTCTATAGCATCCTAGGTCCTCCTGACTCTAATTAACCAGCGAGATCTCTCAGCAAGGGCTATTTCTCTCTTCCTAGCTGACTCTTCTATGGGACTGAATCTTATCACATCGTAGCTTCTAGGATGATGCGCAAACCTTCTCTTCTGCTCAAATCTTAAGCTGTGATATCTCACACCGTAGCTCCTCCGACAGTGCAATATCGCCTTTCTACGCTGTGATATTTCCTATAGTAAGACTCAGTATGTTCATCAACTCTCAAAGTCCAGAGGCTTTATCCCTAGGTATAGTAGCTCAGTTAACCTTCATTAGGATGTTAAACAACTTCTCTTAACTCCTACAGTCTAACATGCTTAACATCAATTACGCTCAACTCGCTAAACTAAATATACAGATGTCACTTAACACTGTAACTGTTAGCTATCATGAATCAAGCACTGATAAACTCATATACAGAATACTCGACACATTCAACTCACCTTTAACCTTCTATATTACTGTAAACTGAAGGATAGCATGCATACATTCATTAAATAATAAGAAAAGTTCATGTAACAGATAATAGTTAGCAAATAAGTAGAGCACAATCACATGAAACAGTCGCACAACACACAGATTTTATGTGGTTCACTTCTAGGGGGGAAGCTACGTCCACAGGAACTGTGTTTTATTATATCTTGAGAGAGTAACACAGTTTCGCTGCAACCTATTATGTAGCTTGAGATCTTCTGGGAAACTCCATGCACACAGCTGGGAGCCCTTCTCTCTTAGATATCTTCTCTTCTTATAATGCTTCCTCCTTACAATATTTCCTTCCTCTCTCTCTCTCTCAATCCCTTTAGATTGTTACATTCATGCTCAAGGAGCTGGCCACTGGTTACAGTAAGATAACTACAGACTTAAGAACAGAACCAGAGCTCGCCTCTTTCTCAATGTCTTACAATACTGACGACAACTAGTAACGACCTAACTAGCTAACCTTTTACAATACAAAATACATGCTTAAATAGGTGGCCCGAAGGTTTCACCATGATACAACACTGTGGGCCTATCCTAACAGTAACCCAAAAACCCTGACTGTGACAATCGGCCTATCTATACTTTGAGCTGCCGCTTACTGGTCACACTGCAGCTTTCTGCAGTCTTCCATGATTTTTGGTGCTGATCGTGGGTATGGGCGCCGCTTCCTCAGTTGATCCCCTTCTATCCTTTATCTTTCATACCTCATCCCATTACTCCTTCTCCATTTATGAGGGTAGCTGAGCCCTCCTATCATCGTCGCTACCTTAAATGAAGTGGTTGAGCTCTCTTCTCAGCCGCTTCGGGTACTGTTTCCTTTGAATTCCTTGTTCCGATATAGCATCTTTTCCTGTAGCTGTGGGGCCCTGCTCCAATAGTCTCCTAACACTTACTTGTGGCTCGTCCCCGAGCCACTAACAACTGGCTTCTCTTGCTGTAGCTTCTCCTTGGATTCCTGCGAAGTCCTTGTGAATCTCTCCCTGAGTCCTGCGACTTCTTTGTCCATAGATTCGACATAGTCTTATGCCGCTTCAAGCATAACTTGAGTAATCATGGGGTCTTCTATGCTATTAATTTCACTTTTGCTTGCAGTGAACTCCTTGACCTTCTACTCAACCGCATCGACCAGCTCTGCGATTTGTTCCTGATATGGTTGAAGCATATCATTGAACTGTATCTCTTTTGCTCACAACCGCTACGCTTTCTATTGCAAACGGTTCATCTCTATTGCCTTATTAATCTTTGCAAGAGCTCCTAAGCTCTTGACTTCTTCCTTGATTTCTGCTATTGCATGCTCTATGTTTTGGATGCTCTGCTGCAAATCTAGTCTATCTAGGAGCTCTTCTAGCTCCGACCATGTCTTCGTCGCATCAACTAGTAATGACTCTGCATCATCTATGTGACACTTCATCTGCGTTGAAGTGAGTCTAAAGGCCGGTGCCCTTGCTTCTTTGTCTGCCTTAGGTGTGCCTGGTGCTCAAGCCTCAAGCTCAACAATCTGTGCCTTGTGGTATTCTTCCATCTTGGCCACTGTCTCTTCCATGTATCCTCATCCAGAGCTTGACACTTTCCAAAGGATATCAGATCCAGAGGAAGAGATCTGGAACTCTTGAGTTCAAAGCTTGCATTTCCATTGCTGAACAACAATTTGCTACCCTCCATTTCAGGACATTCCATAGGCTTGCAAATCATACGAGCTTCACCTAGATCACCATTGAATCCCTCACACAAGATATACTCCAAATTTACAAATAGGTATTTTCATGGATCAGCAGCTCCTTTAAGGATCTTGAGATTTTGAGAATCCTTCCACAGATATCCTTTCCTCTTTATCTGGGTTAGAACTCGTATCACAAAGAAAATATAAATCTGTATCTTCCAACCTTCTCAAACATTTCATTTCTTCTGTCTTCCCATCTTTCTTTTCCTCCCATAATCTTTAGTTGTTTCTGATTCAGAGTCCTTTTCTTTTGATCTGTCCTTATCCTTATCCTTCTCTTTCTTTTTCTCATTTTTACTTTCTTCCTCTTTCTTTTTATCCACCTTTTCTTCACTCTCCTTTTCATCTTTCTTCTTTTAGGTATCTTTCTTCTCATCATTCTTCTTCTCTGTTTTCTTATCTTCAGTGATCTTCTCATCTTTATTCTTCTTTGCTCTGAGCTGGACTCTTCTACTATCTAAGCTTGACTCTTCATCCTTGGCATCTGCCTAACCTGTGGTGCACCTAATTTCACAACCCTGGGTAGTGTCGTCATAGAAGATTCGAGGCCACCACGCGTGAATCGTCGCACGACGTCTTCTAAAGGTTCCTTCTCAGACATAAACCATCCGGTGCAATACTCTATATTGGTAATGGCTGCGAAAATGGGAAAACCAGCACTCTGTAACAGGAGTATCTCTGCACAGGGAAAACTATACAAATTGCTCTATAACTCTCAGAAATCACAAAAGTAACCCTTCTGTTTGAATGATCTGTGTATTTATAATGAAAGCGATAATCTCTGAAGCAACGGTCGCTTAGGATGGACCTGTTGGTGGCATTTATTGTATGGACAAGACAACACCTGTCGTCCCGATCCTCATTAAGTGCTGAAAATCCGATCAAATCTCCCTCAAAAATTGTGTGCAAGCACCGGTCTCGACTAAGATTTACCAAATCTAGGACAATCACTGTACTGTTTCCAAATCTAGGGCAATGTATACCTGTCATATCTAGATTAATTGCTTGTCAGAAGGTGAAGTGACTGGACCTCTTTCCTTTCAAAATTTTCCATGTGGAACGGGGAATATCGCCTTGTTGCGATGTCACACCGCATCATCCTGGACCAAAAAGTTGGCATGAAACTTTGCAACATTCCAAAAAATCCACAAGCGTCCTATGACTTGCGCAAAATAAACTTTCCTGCTGCGATTCCTCCTACTTAGAACTTTTTTTTTCAACTAGCTACTTTAGAAAAAATAGCTGGTGCATTTTTAAGACCAAAGGGCATTACCATATGCTGGAATGAGCCCCATTCTGTCGCAAAGGTGGTCTTATGTCGATCCTCTAGATGGATTCTTATCTGGTGATAGCCTAAAAAGCCATCAGTGAATGAGTAGATCTCCTATCCTCCCACGCTGTCTAAAACTTCATCAGTAAAAGGTGTTGAAAATGGGTCATGAAGTGATGTGTCGTTGAGTTTGTGCAAATCAACACAAATCCTAATTTCTCCTTTAGTTATCTTTTCCTACACGACCATGGGACTAACCCGTTCACTTTCTTCTACTGGCTCAATGATGCCTGCTACTAGCATCTTATCAATCTCATCCTTATCTTTTTCTTTATAACAAGGATTTAATCTGTATGGACGTTGCTTAACTAGCCTAGCATCCTATTTCAAAGGTATCCTCATGACTCCCAAATCTCCTACTATTCCCTTCATCTCTATGAACTTAGTGGGAAATAAGTCCCGATATTCATGTAACAAATCTGCGATGTGTCCTACCGTTTCATCATCCCAATATTCTCCAACAGAGGCAAAATTTGGTTTTGTTTCTGTGCCAACATTGATCTTTTTAATCTTAATAGGCTCTGTGACAGCTGGAATCTCTAGCTTTGGTCCATCAACTTCATGAGTCCCTTCTCACTCTGGAATGTTGATACTACGAGGATTCTCATCCTCATCACCTAGCTCTTCTGCGAAGTTGTAACACTCTAGCGTATGTTCTAACTGGATGGCCCAATCAAGTTGAGTAGACACTAGTAGGGTACATTCATCAAATATCTTAGTCTCTATAATGTCTAGAGCCTGATCAACGCTTGGATACTCATATTCAAAAGTGAAAGTGAGTACAAAGATGTCTATCATAACTGGCCATGTAATCGTTCCTCTGCGCAACTCTGTCTCAGTGTAACAGTTTCTTGGGACTGTGTCTAAAGTGTGAATGAATAGATGAAACCATTCATCCTCGGGAATGTCTGATGAATTCTGTTGACAAATCTTAATATGTGACCTGGGATCACTTTATCCTGTATATTTCTGCTGGAAACGCTCCTTGTCATTAGAGAATATGATCACCATCAATCTCTTAAAATCATCCCATGATGCGATATTTCCTTTATGTGCATGCCACCATTTTGCAGGTGTGGCTTTTACTGTAAGGTCAATAACTGCCATCCTCTACTCATGAGGGATTCCCTACTCAAACTGCTATAAAAATTCATTGACATCTTCTAAGCCATCAAACAATGGGATATCCTTAACCTCTGTGCCAATCCATTGCAGTGACTTAGTCATAAACGCACATCTGCGAGCTGAGACTTCATAAAGTCTATTCTACCAATTTTCTAAACCAACATCCGAATCCGATGTGCATGAGCTATCGCATCGCCAACTAATATTTCCTTCTGCAGTGGGATTGATATAATCACTCTGGTTAGCAGTAATCTGATAGAGGCTCTCCATATTATGCACCTCTTCCTCTTCTCTGATAGGTTCAATGTATCGAGGACCCTGAAAAGGATCCAACGGTGTGATGACTCGAATCTGTTTATCCTCAAAGGTCATTTTTCTTTTCTTCAAATTGATAATAGCCATGTTATCAATTTCCCAATCAATACCTAATAAATCTAGATACGGTCTGCTATCGCCAATAATTTCTATCACTTCAAAATCTGCAAAGTTGCGAACTCCATCAATATCAACTGGTATTTGCGGTAATAGACCTAGTGGTGATACCCTCTGCTAATTGGATAATCACAGATGGATAGGTGATCTGGCCAACTTAGGGCTACCCATCTATTCCCATGTCTGCTTAGTAAGAACATTTACCTCTGATCCTAAATCTAGGATTACCTCATCCATTTCAAACTCTCCAATTTGTGCTGTGAGTCTCATTTCTTTACCTGTTCTTGTATGGCCCATAATATTATGAATAGCACGCTACGTACTGCTCACGGAAGAAGATTGCTGATACTGATCTATGATGCGTTGAATCTCTCCTACGGCTTTCTCATTTCTTATGAGTTTCAAGCAGCTCTGCAGGAAGGATTGTACACTTCCTGTCAACTCATCCTCTTCGTACCTTCTAGATGTGGTAGCCTGCGATATTTACACAGGACTAACGCCACAAGGTTTTTGCTGTGGTACGCCCCTACAAGGAAATACCTGTGATCCTAATAGTGTAGGGTTAGTAAAGAAAGTTGTATCTTGCTGAAATGTTTCTTTGTTCTTCTGCAGGTCAAGCGGTGTAGGTTTATCAGTGGCTTTACGCACCCACTTCAGACCTGTATTCTTTTTAGTATCCTGCAATGTGCTACTAGTAGAATCACCACTGCGAGTCACAACATTGACGCTTGGTTCTGGTTCTTTCTACTCAACAGCAATAAGCTGAATATTCTGGTTTACTGCTGGCTTAGGATCCTTAATCTTGGCTATCAAGATCGGACATTCTTCTATAGTATGATCATAGGACTTTCAATACTTACATTGTTTAGTAGGGTTCTGACAATCCATAGCATAATGTCCTATGGCTCCACAGTTGTAACAAACAATCGGTCCGCGGCCATAGCCAAAACCTCCACCACAGCCTCGTCCTCTAAATCCTCCACCACGGCCATCATGAGCCGGTTCATGCTGTGGTTCTGCTGCTGGTCCTGGTGTCTCTGACTAGACTCTGTAGAATTCATATTTTCTCTCTATCATGAGATCATAAGCTCTGCAATTATTTTCATCATGTCCTACTGACTTACAGAAGTTACACTATAAATTATTAGGAGTTTGTACATACTTCTAAAGTAAAGGGCATTCCTATGGTCTATGTCCTCTTGTTCTACAAATTTCACACCATGGCCCTTGATTCTTTACTAAGGGGTTAGGAGCCCCACTTGCTATATACTCAACAAATACTGGAAAGTTATCTTTGGTATGGCCATGTCCTTTACACTTTGTACACCATAATTCTTGTTCAACCTCTTTTCCTTTCTTAATCTCATGTAGCTATAAAGTGAGATTGGCTAACTGATTTTGTAAGTTTATCATACCTGCACTAGTCTCAGCTAAAGGTGAAGCCTCTAGTTTCATTGCCATCTCCAATGCTTCATCCTGCGTATGGAGTTTCTATTGCATTAGTGGAAGTCTAATATGAGGGAGCAGTGATGCGATGAACCATTCCTTATGCTGCTTAGGCGGAAACTCAAAACTAACTTGGTCTATAAGAGCTTTAAATTTCTGATCGAAATCCCATACTGACTCTGTGGGTAACTGTTTAATTTATTTAAGTTCTATGATACATTGTGACTCAGACTTGGGTTTCTTAAATTCCTTAATCATTGCATTCTTGACCTCTACGAATGTTCTATTCTGTGCTGATGTATACTTCATATACCATGTTAAAGCTCTTTCTCTAAGTGTAGTGGCCAACTGGACAAGCTTAGTATTATCATCCTGGATCTGTTTAATGGTCCTTATAGCTTCACATAGGAACCAATGTTGTTCTGGGTCTTCTGCCTTTGTACCCCTAAAGGTAGGTAATTTCATGTCATCCCCCATTCTACTTCTATGAAATGGATTCTGATTTGTTGTATTACTACCACTTGGCGGTGTAAGTGTAGGTGGTGTAGAGTTAGTATGTACTGTGTGTGAACTACTAGATGGAGTTCCTGCGATATTATTCTGAGTCCCGGGTGGCTTCTGTGGAGTATAAGGGTGGTAAGGGATACCCCCTGCTGTTCTTTCTCTATTACTTTGACTCTGTTTTCTAGTACTGTCTGAACTGTCTTCAAAGAAGGAAGATCTGAGATCTACTTTATATTTCTTACCGCTATGTGTACATCCAATTTCTTCAAAATCACTCTCAAACTCTTGTGACATTACACTTAATTAACTTATTCATCTAAGAATATATCCAGTACTCCTTTTTCATATAATAACATCTTAAGAGACAAATTTAAATAGTTCAAATACTTATCACGATATCCTTTGAAGAAGTACCTCTCTGCTTCACTGAAACTCTTTCTTTGATCAACTGCAAACTTTGTGATGAAACCTTCCAGCAACCTCGCAAGCCATAAGTCTACTGCCAGCGAAATGGGATTATCTACGCTCTTCATGGTGTGAATCAGCTCCGGTGTCCAGACAATGTTCCTTTTCTTCTTGAATATATGCTTATCATTCAACTTTGACAATCAATTGTACAACTCGTTTGCATAGGTCATGAAAAATATCGCATGCAGGCCTGTGAAGATATGTTTTTGTAGCCAGTCCTCTGTTCTCAACCTAGGAATCTTGTTTTCTTTCTCAACAAATTCTCTTTCCTTAGACTCAACCCACTGGTTAAGTTCTTCTTTAGTAGGATGCCAACAGAACATCAGCTCTTCAATTTGTTCAAAACCCGCAACAGAACCATTTGTTGGTTGTTTTGGGCAGACCCAGGTTTAGTGTAGTGTACCAACAAAACCCCTAGCTCACTGGCCCTTTCAGTGACAGACCACAGAACGGCCTGAAGTCTCACCCGAAGAGATCCTAGATGGGGTGGTTGAAGAATCAGGTTTCCTCAACCAGGTTCTATAGCATCCTAGGTCGTCCTGACTCTAATTAACCAACGAGATCTCTCAGCAAGGCTTTTTTCTCTTTTCCTAGGTGACTCTTCTATGGGACTGAATCTTATCACATCGCAGCTTCTAGGACGATGAGCAAACCTTCTCTTCTGCTCAACTCTTAACCTACGATATCTCACACGGCAGCTCCTCCGACAGTGCGATATCGCCTTTCTATGCTGTGATATTTCCTATAGTAAGACTCGGTATGTTCATTAACTCTCAAAGTCCAGAGGCTTTCTCCCTAGGTATAGTAGCTCAATTAATCTTCATTAGGATGTTAAACAACTTCTCTTAACTCCTACAGTCTAACATGCTTAACATCAATTACGCTCAACTCGATGAACTAAATATACAGATGTCACTTTACACTGTAATTGTTAGCTATCATGAATCAAGCACTGATAAACTCATATACAGAATACTCGACACATTCAACTCGCCTTTAACCTTCTATATTACTGTAAACTGAAGGATAGCATGCATACATTCATTAACTGATAAGCAAATTTCATGTAACAGATAACAGTTAGCAAATAAGTAGAGCACAATCACATGATACAGTCGCACAACACATGGATTTTATGTGGTTCACTTCCAGGGGGGGAATCTACATCCACATGAACTATGTTTTATTATATCTTGAGAGAGTAACACAGTTTCGCTGCAACTTATTATGCAGCTTAAGATATTCTGGGAAACTCCACGCACATAGTTGGGAGCCCTTCTCTCTTAGATCTCTTCTCTTCCTATAATGCTTCCTCCTTAGAATATTTCCTTCCTCTCTCTCTCTCTCTCAATCCCTACGGATTGTTACATTCATGCTCAAGGAGCCGACCATTGGTTACAGTAAGATAACTACATACTTAAGAACAGAACCAGAGCTCGACTCTTTCTCAATGTCTTACAATACTGATGACAACTAGTAACAACCTAACTAGCTAACCTTTTACAATACAAAATACATGCTTAAATAGGTGGCTCGAAGGTCTCACCCTGATAGAAGACTATGGGCCTATCCCAACAGTAACCCAAAAACCCTAACTGTGACAGTCGGCCTATCTGTACTTTGAGCTGCCGCTTACTGGTCACACAACAGCTTTCTGCAGTCTTCCATGATTTTCGGTGTTGATCATGGGTATGGGCGCCACTTCCTTGGTTGCTCCACTTATTTCCTTTGTCTTTAATACCTTGGCCCATTGCTCCTTCTCCATTTATTAGGGTAGCTAAGCCCTCCTGTCGTTGCCGCTGCCTTAAATGCAGTGGTTGAGCTCTCTTCTCAGTCGCTTCAGGTATTGTTTCCTTTGACTTCCTTGTTCCGATATAGCATATTTTCCTGTAGTTGCAGGGCCCTACTCCAACACCATGTCTTTGATCAAACCCAGACACTTAACCCTTTTAGAATCAAAGGAATACATGTATTTATAAGGCCTAGTAATCTCCAACCCCAGACTCTCCACCACTCCCTTTGGCATCAAATTATCTGAAGCTCCTGAGTCCAACATAGCATTGTACAGCACCATGTCATGCAAATTTAAACTCATGTAAACAGGTGGTACTTCCTCATCCTCATTGTCCACACTATCAACCTTAGATCCCAAGATAATGGTGGGATTATCTTTGGTCAGTTCTAGAATATCTGGGTGAGCTTCTCCTTGATTCATGATCATTTTCGTTATAGTGTCCCTATATTCTTGATTCCTTAATAGCTCATTGAAAGGGATTGAAATATTCAACTTGGAAAGTTTACTTTGGAGGTTAAACATGGAAGATATTTTTCCTATCTCCATAGGCGATGTCGGTTCCGGTTCCTTCACATTACCAACTCCTTTACCCACTTCTTTAGATACAACAGGCTCTTTTTGTTTCCCTTTCCCCTTTTTTGGGCTGGTTTGACTACCAAAAGGATGATTTGTATTTAACCCTCCCTTATTTATAGTAATGTCTCTATTCCTCAATTTAATCTTTTCTGACATCATCTATGGCATGCATATATCCCTTTTGATATTGTTCCAATTCCTCCATCGGCGCATTATCATCTACGTGTGCAAACATACTATGTTCCTCTTTAGTCAAATAGATTTTAGAGTCCAAATTGCCGAAATGATGAATATGATCTTCGATAGACTCTGCATCATCTTCAGCAGCAATATAGTTTTCAAGAAAGGGAGGTCTAATTTGCTGATCTTCTTGGTTCCTTGGATTTCTGACATCCCTTTGCCTATTCTGTTGGAGTGGGGCAGGAATCGATCTTATAAAATTGGGATTTTTGATATGAGGTTCATTCTATTCTTGATTTACAAGATTAGCTTCCACCATTAGCCGGTCCATTAACTTCTCCATAGTTTTGAGCATCATTTCAAACTTTACATCACTAGATGAAGAAGTAGAAGAGGTGGGATGTATTTCTTCTCTGCCTTTCCTCCTGTCAACCTACGACCTTGGTTTTATCTTTCCACATTCCATCATATTGGCCTCTACTTCTAGTGCATCAATGAACATGGCAGGAAGAGCGGTCGATTTTATTTCTATTAATAACAAAGCTAAATCATTATCAAAGGCATCGACATAATGAAGCTTAGCCACCCTTAGTGAAGTTTTAATGTCAGCAGGTATTGAGTTATAAGCTCTCATGAATCTGCTAGAAAACTCATGAACTGACTCAAAACCTCATTTCTTGAGATTGTTGTACTGGGACAGGACTTGCAATGGGCTTTGTTTATTGTCCCATCTTTCTAGAAATAGGGTTTGAAAAGCAACAAAACTGAGAATAGACCTAGGTGGAAAATATTTGTACCATTTCCTGGCTTCCCCAAATAAAATCTGTGTGAACAACCTCATCTTGACATCTTCATAATCCACTTCCTCAAAATCTATGAATTCATCAAACTTGCCCACATGGTATTTTTTTGAGACATTCCCCTCCCCATCGTATAGTGCAATTCTTTTGGCATAGTTTAAGGGGAGGTCATGCAGAACTATAGGTAGGGATAATGGAGCAAATATAGTAGCGGCCAATGAGGTCGGTTGATTAGGAGCAAGATAGGGGTTTGGAAATTGGGTGTTCCAAAAAATAGGGACTATCTTTCAGCTTTTGCAGAGATCTCAAGGATCAGACATAACAAGTCAGGAAGATAGGTTTCTAGTACATTAGGGCTGACCTCAAATTTCTTTAGGTCGGATTCAGATTTTGATTTGGTCAGCAATATTTCAGCTTTAGTCTCCCATTTAGATTCAGATATGTCACACAAATCCTGAGATGATGATGTACCAAACAATGGAAAATCCACGTTCTCTTTATTTCTACTCTGAAGTATTCTTTCCATATTTTCCACACTTTGCAAAGTTTTGGGATTAGGATTACCTCTAGTATGGATCCTCCTAGAAGCCAGGATATATTTGCATAGCACCGATCGAAGCGAGTGTGGATTTGCCAGGGAAAATGTAAAACCTTTTGGTGAATGTCGAAATTTTTCGTTTGCCCCCAAATATCTCTTTCTTGAAATTTTGCAGTTCCTCTCATTCTCCCAGGGATGATATTCACTTCATCCCTAACAATGGCGCTAGTTTGTTAGCACTAGAATTGAACCAAAGGTTGTGGAAGGCTCACTCCCAGGTAATGGCAGAACCACTTTTGAAGAGAGAACTAGCCTTCTGCTCTTCCGAGAAAGATCTCTCACCAAATATTAACAATGCTAGATATATACAAATGAAAATATAAATTGTTTGTAAGATTGGTTGAAACGAGACATAGAACCATTGGGTGATGGAGTCAAGATGTGTAACAAAAATAAATGGAACTTATGTAGGTGATTTTAACACGGAGGCAAGACAGCCATTCAGCCACAGTCAAATTATAGTTATCTGGTGGGAAAATAAGGACATGAACAAACCATCAACATAGAGCATTTGAGAATGAATTCTACATTAACTTTAGAAGAAATATTTAGTGGATATATGAAACAACAGACGGAGCATAGCATGTATGAATTCCAAACTGTTATACACTTATTTCAGACATGAAAGAAAACATAATGGGAGAGATAAACTGGAAAAACATTCACATGAGAAAGGAAGCAACAGACTGTGACACAAACAAAACATGAATACCTCCCTGTATAAAATGCTGACTTCGGCTCTACAAGTTTATTTAAACTCTTGAAAGAACACACTACAAAATTACATCGGTTCCAACCCTTTATCCCTCTCCAGGAGGTATATTTATAATATTTGAAACTTTCCAATCCTATATTTCAGGAATCAAAATTTGTTACAACTGAACAACAACTTCTAACAAATTCTAATGTGACACTTTTTCCACGATTTACATAAGAAAATGAAAAATGAACTATGGACTGCAAGAGAAAATATGTGTATGAGCCTTTTATGCCTCCATCGGATGAGTGCCAGCTGTACAAAGTTCTAGGAGAGATGACCATTGAAGGGGTGTGTCCATGGAGAAAATTTCCTGCATACTGTCATTGCCACTTCTATGGTTGCAACTTAAAATTGATCGACCCATATTGTTGAATTGACCTCCATTGGTCAGGACCAGGTAAAGTTGCGACCACCATGTCCAATTCTTACACTTTGAGTTCCATAGTTTCTGGGTATGAGGTCTCAGGTACTTTGGCACAAGTGGCTTTAAAGTCAAACAACAGTTGAAATTCACTGGCCAACTTATCACAAAGGGTCCTTCCTAATAAGGATTGTTGCATGTCTAGAAACTTGTTGTTGTCTCATTGACAGTCAACCAAATGCTTCAGATAATCCTTTTGAGACAACAAGGGTCCCTTCTCTTCCCAGAAGAAAGGAATCCCTCTGTCTACCAATGGCTCGAACAACTAGATCACCTCCTTGACCTTATGTTCAATAATATCTATTTTGGCTTGCATGGTGTCCAACATCCTATGTTTAGAAATTACCTTTATATCCCTAGAGATGATAGCCACTCTGTTTTGGATACTGTACCGATTGGTCATATCCTCTGGCAAGGAGCTTAGTAAAGCAACGACATTTTCTGCTGTTACTACATGTCTTTTCTGCACTTCTCCTAATACCATCAAAACTTTTTTCTTGGCCTCTGTTAAAGATTTTTCTTGTTCTGCGATGAAATCTATGTAAGGTTTGAACTTGTTGGCCTCTGCAATGAATTGATCCCAATTCAAATGTCTAGCCCCTTGCAAGGCCAATTTACCGATCACTTGCTGGCTTAATTTGGCATTTTGTTGCACCAATTCCTGACATTTCTCCCTTACCTTTTCCTTTTCCTATCCCTCCTTTTCTGTTTCCTTCTCCAGCTCTTTAAGTTGTTACTTTAACTTAGTAAGCTCAGTATTTTTAAGGACTATTTGGGACAATGCCCTAGAAAGAGAACTGGTGTCTACTTCTCCAACTTCACTTACAGGCTAGATTGCAATCTCTATGCATTTTTCCTGAAGCTCTTTTTCCTTTGTCGCTAACGTATCCTTTAATTATTTTTCACTCTCCTTCAGGAGCCTGGAATCTACTTCCCGCTACCTTTCCTTCTCTTCGAGATTTAGAAGCTTGGCTTTGCAATCTGTAAGCTCATCTTTTAATGCCTCTTTCTCTTTTTTGAATTCAGCCAATTCATCTGTCTGAGCGAGCTGGGTAGAAGGTATTTTCAACTTCTTCTTTACTATCTAGATCTCCTTCTCTTTCTTGTTTAGCAAATTCTGACCCAAAACTCCTTTAGATGCTGGACCCTCTATTTGTACTGCTTCATTTTGAAAATTGTTAATTTGGGCCTTGAGGGCTTTGTTTTTTACTCTTACCTTCCTCAAGAGATCTAGAGTTTTTGTTTTACTTGCCTTTAGTTTAGACATCTGTAGTGTGGATTTTAGTAATCTAGCATTCATGATGTCACCGATCTCTCTGTTAAGGTGTATTATGTATGTGGTGGAAACCTTTGTGAGGTTCACATTAACTTCTAACACTTTGTTTCCCATTATCAAAGCCAGGCTGAGGGTGTCAGTGGCGTGATCCCTCATAGTATTTAATGCCACATTTGGGTAGAGAAATTGCATTACCTCATCATACGGCTCCGATGTCTCCTTAAAAGTCTTGTCATCCCAAGTTTCCCAGTAAGAGTCTAGCCAGTCTTTTTTAGAGGCATGCATGTTTGGAGTCTGTCCATCAAATACATATTCCTGGATTTACAACTTGGCTGCTTCGAGCTCTTGTTTCTGTTTTTCCCCACTTTTTTATTCTTCATCTACCCATTTGTATTGGCCCCTTTAACCTACACTAACTACTACTCTTGTTCTGTTTTATTCTTTTTGGGCATGCTGATGGTGTCTACCTCTTCAGTCTCCATAGGCTCTGGACATCCTCTTTTCATTGAACTCCCTAAATAGCTGACCAATGATGAAACTTTCCCAGCTATTGCAACTAGTTTGGACAATTAACTTTGGAGAGAAGTTCTCCATGGTAGGGGTGAGGCAGAGCTTCATCCTATTCTGACATCCATTGCTAACTGAGAACGAATGTTCTTGGCTATGAATTCATCAAACTTAAGAAAATATGACTGATAAGATTGCCCTGGAAAGACAAGTACTCTAAATGAACAATAGACTCAACAATGACTCTATGACATAACCATTGGTATCTAGACCTAAGAACTGACTGGCCAGGGATATAAACCACTGAGTTAGTTTCTTCATTAAATTGGCTAAGGTCGATGGGGTAAGATAGGCTGATGAATTCACCATTAGGTTTTGAACAGACCTTCAAGAAGGAATCCCTATTTTCATCGGTATAATCTCTAAATAAACGTATGATGTTTTCCTCTCGGTATTTTTTGGGTTATATGGACAAACTCATATAGGATGTGAAGGGTTTTATAGATGACGGGAGCCTGGACTAAAAAAAGGATTTTGGATTTTGACCTATTCATAATGAATCCTTCGGTGACAAAGAAGTTGTCTACACACCACTCGACAAACTCATGGAAATGGGGGGTTTGGTCAATAGAGAAAAAATGGAAAAAATATTTAAAAACACCATAGGTATCACTACCCTAGTCCTTAAGGACTTCCAATTTACCCTGAATGGCTTCAATGGTTTCCCCCACCAGGATGGTATCAAAAATCTTAGCATTCTCATCTATGAGACTTTCCTCTGCCCTCCAACATGCGAAATCTCGTTCTGCCTTATATCTCACATCTACCACTTCTATTTATCCTACTGTTTCCATTTTCAAGTAGCACTGAGGGAGTATGAGGGGCCTACCTTTCTTTTCTAGCACAGTCTTCTGGTCTGTATGTGCTGGTGCTATGTATGTAGTCAGGGAATTTGGTGATTTCAAGTCTTTGGAAGAGACAAACCCTTCCAACTCCACGTAGACCCTTTTATAAGTTTCTATACCGCGTAATCTTCATTCCCTTTCCATGCATTTTGCATCATGGATCTTTCTCCATGCAATCTGAGCCCTTTGATATGTGAGGCCCTTTATGCCACATTCTTCCTCACTATCTGTGTGTGTAGATTAATCTAAGAGGGTTGGCCACTGCTGTCGATCAAGAATGACCTCCCTTCGCAACCACCGATCTGAGCGGACCCTACCACTTTTAGTGATTTGAGATCCTGACCCCGTCCATGCTAGTTCAAATCATGAAATAAACCACGGCCATAGATCTATCTTCACCCTTTTAGTGATCGTTGATCTTTGCGGCCAGTACCTCTTTTTGCAATTTGAAATATTGACTATGTCCTTTTAAGTCCTAGACACAAAATCGTTTAAGGCCGTGGATCTTCTTGTATTACTATCTCGACCATCAGCTGTCTCCGCTCTTTAATTGACTTTGTGATTTGGAAAAGTGGTTTTGGCCGAGCACGTTCACTGTGAGAAATGCTTTGGTGCCATTGATATGTCTTTGAATTAATCTCCACCTTTTGTTATCAACCCAAATGGAACTTCTTCGTCCAAGTGCCGACATTCCTTATGCTGGTACATAAAAGGACATCTTAGGATTGAAGTTTTCCAAAACACTATAGATGGGCATGCCATGGGATGCATTTACCATTGAGCCAACTTTCCATATTATTTTTCGAAGTGTTGAGTTTCATATGCGACTACCCTCATTTCAACTCATGTATGTACACGACTATTTCCATTAACAAATCATGTACTATACGCAACTATCTCCATTGCAACCCGCATACATCAGCGTACGCAGGTTTCCTTTAAGCAACTCATGTGTCATACGCGGGTTGCCTATATTAATAGTTGCGTACATCTTGATTCAACATTAAAAAATATAAATCACAATTAATGGGATTAGTTGGGTCCTAATAATTAACTATCCTAACTGTTTCAACCTCCTCAACCTTCGAAACCACTCTATTTCCCAAAGTATAAATAGAGGCCTTGGGAAGGGCATTAATCAATAAAATTTCAGAGAGAAAAGTTATGCTAGTGGTATATCTTCAAAAGTATTGGAGCAACAGAACTTAGAGCCCTTTTGTTGTAGAGGAGTCCTTGTCTTAGAAGATGGGTTGTACTCTTATCTCATTCACTGATTGTTAATAAAGAGAATTATTCTTCCAACATTGTGTTGAGTCTCTTTAATGTATCATGGTTGATGAATATATTCGAGTATGCACTAGATATATTGTTTATATAACCTCTCATATATACATGTATAAGATTGTAATTGGATAATTTTCTCTTCGCAGGTGAAGGAGGTGCATCCCTGGAAGCTTTGGAGAGAAACAGAGTAGAAGAAGATCAAGCTTGGATCAACTGTCGGTAATTGAGTGAGTCAAGAATTTATTCCTATTTCCTTTATGTACTCTATTAAAGATGATTATCTGTAAGGTTAGTAGTAAGTTGGTAACCCTATACCCTAGGTTACAAGGGTGTTTAATCCTGAACAACAGAACTGGCGACTCCACGGGGAGCCCAGCCTGCTGTGGGTTAGTCCTGTAGATCCTTTCCCAGTATTTTCTTTGATTTAGTGTGTGGTTTTTTGTCTTAGTTTAGACTTGAAATAGTGTTTGTTGGGATAAGGGAAGACCCGGGTTTATACCATTAACTTCACACCAACAAAAAAACCCACAGTGTTGGCCCTTTCGGCAACAACCTGCGAACAGGTTGCAGTCTCACCCGAAACAGCTATGGGGTGCCACAGAATCAGGTTTCTACAAGCAGAAGAGGGATATTACTGTACCTTTATCCTTAACAATAAATAATTATTCAAAATAGAGCTTTGACATACACATATATAACTTTGCAGTTAGATAAACAAAACAGTTACTTGCTTAACTGGGAATTCACAGCGAAGCTATTAGTTAGTAGTTATCTCACTTTATCAATTGCCTACTTATCAGTGCATGAAAAGAAAACAAGAAAGAGAAACCGCAACACAAGATTAATGTGGTTCACCCCCCAGTGTAGGGGCTACATCCACAAACTGTGCTTTTATTCAACTTTCCACAAAACAACAGTTCTGATCTGCGCACTCAGCTGCAGATCCTTTCGTCACTCCTAAGCTACGCACTTAGCTGCAGTTCCTTTCCTTACAAAAACCCTCTGCGCACACAGCTACAGAGGTCGTCCATGCACACAGCTGGGACTTGACCTTAAAACCCAAAATTTAGATCTATCTCTTCGCATCAGATGATCCTCATGTCATTAGATACTGTTGTAAAGGAAAGTATCCTATGGCTAGGGTTTAAGAGGCCATCAACGTACTGGGGTTGAAAGAGAGATGCACAAAGTTCAGAAAGCATATATAACAGCAAGTTTCAGAGATAAGAAAGCTCCACACCTGATTAACTGAAGGCTGGTCCAAGCTTTCTCTTCAATCCTCCTCTTGCTCCTCTTGCTCCAAGAGACCTGCAAAACAAGTTATACCTTCCTCAAACCATTATGACCACATATAAAGAAATGATAATCAAATAAATATGAAATAATAATCTGAATAACATCATCATATGATCATAAACAGAGATTCAATCACACATTGAACAATGATTTGGGAAGAAGAAGGACATCACATCTTTATTAATCTTGAAAACAAGTACAAGTATACCTTCTCTTCAAGTTTGGCACCTCACAAAACCTTGATCTGGTTCTGCTACTTCTCTTATCCAAATAAATCAGCCTCCAAGCTCTGCAACACAAGGGGAAGACCTCGAGGGCAAAGGTGTGGGCAAAGAGAGTCCCGATTCCTCTAGCATAACAATGCAGAAATTCAAGTCCCCTATCATGGACCTCCCTACCTCTATTTATATGGGTGAAATAAGGTAGTTTTGAAGGTTGGAGAAGTTACAGCAGTTAAGGAAATTAAGTTAAATTACTTAACTAATCTCCAATTAACTCATGTTTTAATGTTTAAATGCTAAGAGGCACATTCGTGGGTTTTCCTTAAGGAAAATCATGAATGAACAAAAAACGCATTTTTAGGGTATTTCTGGGCATTTTCAGACTTTGGTGTCTTCTAGAAAGTTTTATCTAACTGAAATACCTTTCCAACGGTGTAGAGATGAGTTCAAACGGAGTTACAAAACTCATGATATGGGTCCTCCAAGATAGGTGTTTTTTCAGTGACTTTCAATGACTTTCATGAAAGGCCGTCATGCGACGAAAACATGGGAAAGTGGTCACAGGTAGAGATGTGTCATTTTGAGCTATAATAGATGCCCCCTAATGTGTGAGGTTAGAGGGGAAAATGATAGCTGAAATACATTATAAATGAAACAGCTGAGTATGGAGAGAGCAGAGAATCCAAGATCGAAAGGCTCGAGTGAAGGTACCTGTAAGAGAGATAAATGTCAGAACAACTGATCTCTGGGACATAAACGTCCATATACAAAACATCACCATAAATATATAGGTAGATCCAACATATGTATAACTAATGAAACTATCATGGTCGCTCAATATGCAAAAAGGCGCCATATCAAATCTAAAGGAGCCATGGCCACAAATGAACAAGGTGGATCCATGCTCAGCAATCGATCATAGCCACAAAAATACAAGGTGGATCTATGTCTCAGCAAAATGTCATATAAAGATAACAAGGTCTTGCGCAACTCGGGCAATAGCAAAAATGACAATGCTACTGTCAGCCCCAAGGTCTTCAATCCAAACCACCCAAAAAAGGTACAAATCCTAACCATGCGAAATAAAGGAGCTGAAGTCGAACATGGAGGAAACCGTTTGATTACCGGTCAATAATGAAAACCGTTAACAAACGCGAGGGAAACCACCATTAATGAAAATGGTTCCCAAGGTACCTAGTACATTCTAACAAGTGTGATTACAAGGACTTGAAGTCGAACACTTGAAGAATCCATCGAGTAGGAGACATTGAGGCATCCCCACTACCCAATAGCGAGGGAAATTGCCATTGAGGACAACAATTCCCAAGGTACTGTCATAAAACTCTAAATCTCATTCCCAGAGAAAGATGCGTTGCAGTCGATAGGAAGAGATCCGTTGGAAGGAAGGCATTAAGGCATCCTTCATCATCCAACACAAGGTAACTCAAAGACTAATTGGATCTGGAATTGGTACTGAATTTCACAAAAAGGACCGCTGAAGACATGATGTAATGAACTGATACCAGGGAATGGCCGACACAAAAGGTCAAGGCAACTGCAGAATGGCCGACAAACGTTTAATCCTTAAACAGTGAGCACGACACAAAAGTGACTAAGGCAAATTTTGACACGAAATAATACCAACGAAACAAATCTATAATGTAGGAAACATTAACAGATTCCCCATATAATTGGAAAAAGAGACCAACTAGAGGAGTAAGAAACTCTGAATCAGGATAAGGTCAAAAGACTAGGACCCAACTGTTAATAAACTCAAAACTGGTGCGTTGTTCAAGGAAACAAGACTTGCTGCCATGATGTAAAAAGACATGGAAATAAACCTTCCCCTTCCCTTCTTTCTTATAAAGGTTTAACAAGTCCAAGAAAGCAAACTCAGGACCATCTTCATTTTTGACAAGCTCGAAGAAAAGAAAGAAGAATGCTTGTTAAGGCACTAATTCGTGGATTTTATGAGCCCGAACTAGTACATGCTCGATGGTGTTTTCATAGTTTAGAGAGTCTGAAAACTCCAAAGAAGACTCCAGGGGGGTCCTTTTTCGTACAATTTAGTCTCCTAAGGCCGAAAAAGTATAAAAAAAAACATAGAAGAACTCTCTTAACTTCCGAAGAAGAAAAGGCGCAACTTTTTCGTACTTAGTCAGGAAGGTCCGAAAAAGGTTAAATTACCACCTACCCAACTCTCCTTCAAAAGCAGCATATAGCCTGAGTTTTACGAGTGTGAAGGAAGGCAAGATCACTCGGAAAGATCCATTTGATTACGAGAAATGGGGCTTACAACAATAAACTCGATGCTTTGTTCTTTAGGGTTTAACGAACATGACAAAGACATAAATTACACTCGGAATCTTTTTCATGTTTTGGTCCAGAGCACGAAAAAGAGAAAATTAAGCTCATACCGGGGGTTCCTTTTCCGTAAGTTTAGTCCCTTAGGTCCGGAAAAGAGATAAACCTATGCCTGAGAATACTCTTCTCAATTTAGTAGAAAAGAGAGGGATCCTTTCTCGTATATATTCCACATCGTCCGAGAAAGAGATAACCTACCACCAATGTGGATGCCCATTCACATATTCTTAACGAGCTTGAACGGACAAGTTTACTCGGCAGTAAAGTCTATTTTGAGGAGTCAGACTTGGGCCTAAAGAAACTCAAAATCTTTCCCGTGAAGTTTTAACGAGTCCGAAAAAGTCAACTCATGGCGTCCTTACTGTTTTTAACAAGCTCGAAGGAGAGTAGAAAGAATGCTCTAAATGCGAGGAGACAAGTGTCATAGGTAGGAGAAACTAGTTCCAAGCGCAAGGAACAGACCTATGCATAATGCATGGAAAGTGAGCAAGATAAGGACACTCGGGGAACGTCTCCTCAAGGTAAAGGGTGTCAAGTTGCAAAGGAAAAATGATACAAGGCTAAGCGGCGATGAGAACAAAGATGAGGGCTTATACAACGAGCTAAAAGTGTGGAAGCCAGCATCAGGCTCATAAGCATGAGCAGGGCACATGCAAATGCAATTACGACTTGAAAAATAAGGTGAGGCTAGTAAACAGTTGTGAATCCAACTAAGAATCTTGTCTCCAAGAAACAACAACATCAGGATCATATTCAAGAGAAAAGATCCGATGCGAGTCACTTTGGCAGAAACACTTGTGACTTTGCTATCTTCTACAAAAGGAAAAGTCAAGGCAGAATCAACCGAAGAAGATTCTACAGGACCAAGGCTAGAGGGTTTATAATCAATAAGATCAACCTCAGAAGAGAAGCGAAAATCAACAAGGGAGATAGAGTCTGCAGGAACAAACTCAATATCACAGGAGCTGAGAAATTTATAAGAAAAAAATCAAACTCATCGGGATCACTGACTTGCTTTTCAAATGAAGAATCAAAAAACTCAACAAAAACCAACATAAGAAAAAGGGAAGGCTTACTAAGCAAATCAGGGTTAGACTTAATCACAACTGAAAAAGAAGGTCATACTGTATCAAAGACTCCAGGAAGACTTCATCCGAAGGGAGGAAATCATCCAAGATAGGACACATATATGAACTTTCAAATGGATGGACAGAGTGGAGAGAAGGCTCTACAATCTGTATAGGATGACTCACCTGATCAACTGCTGGGACCAAGTCCCGAGAAGGTAAGCATGAAAACAGAGGTTGCCTCTCAGTAGCAATTGAACACAAATGACAAGAAGCCACATAGTTCACCTGTGGTGGGGTAGTGTCTACAGAAACACTGGGAATCAATAAAGGAAAGACTTGGTCTCTAGTTGGGTCAGGAGACGGATCAAGAAAATCCAACTGATCGATAGTGACAATTTATTCACCATGATTAAAGTACATCACATGAAAGAATGTTGACACCACAGCTTGCATGGCATAGACATAATCACGTCCAAGGAGCATATTAAAGTCCAAGGGGTCTTCTATCACCATGAAGTAAACTAAGATGGTCTTCCCACCCAAAGTAACAGGTGTTTGAGCAAGAATTCCCAAGGCTATACAAGTTCTTCTATCAAACACCAGTAACTAACTAGCAGTCGACACAAGGCTGGGATATCCCATACCTCGCCAAGCACGAGTAGACAAAATACTAACTGAGGCTCCTTCATCAACAATGCAATGAGCAATTGTATAGGGTTCAACTTTGACCTTTATCTGGAAAGGTGCATGGGAAGGAAGGCATGGCTCAACTAGGCTATCCCAATCAAAGGAAGCAATCTGAGGGCTTGGTGGGGGTTGATCTAAAACAAGTTCAGTGCCCCCTTGTTCAGTAAGATCTGAACTGGCAGTGAAGAAAATGTGACTAGTAGACACTTCACTCTCCAAAGGAAGAGTGGGATTGATCGATACTGGGATCGATTCAACCGCTTGGTGAAAGTCACTCTCTTAAGGGAGAGTGGGATTGACCAAAGATGACATTGGTTCAATCACATGAGGAGTACTCTCCGAAAGAAGAGTGGGATCGACCAAATCTGAGATTTGTTCAACCACTTGATCAACCAAAGGTTGAGTAGGATGTTGAGAAACTATAGGGTGTTCAGAAGAACGAAATCCATGAGTCTTGGACCATACTCTTTGCACCTCTGGGATAACAGGGCACAGATGAGTAAGATGATCTCCCTTGCATAGCACACAAGGGAACTTAATATGATGCTTCGAACGACCAGTTTTCTCAACGGTATCAGCATGACTAGCAGTGGCTGACTGTTTACTCTCAACATGACCTGCAGAGGATGAGAGTTTGCCCCCAGTGTGAACAACAGAGGCTGGGTGACTGGGTCCAACCTCACTAAGAGAGGCTGGTTGTTGAGAGACTCCATAATGTTCAAAAACGGGATGACCATGAATCCAAACTCTTCGCACCTCCTCAATAGAAGGGCATTTATAAGTAAGGTGGTCTCCTTCACAAAGCTTACAAGGAAACTTGAGCTTGTGTTTTTAACGGGTATACTTTTCAACAGTGTCAAAATGACTCGCAGTGGTTGACGAATTGTATCCAGCATGAACAACAGAGGCTGAGAGACTGCCCCCAGTGTGCCTGGCAGAGGCTGAGAGACTGGGTCCAACATGACTTGTAGAGGTTGGATGGGAACCATTAACGTGACCAACAGAGTTTGAATGGTTAGGACCAACATGCTTTGCAGCAATTGAGTGTGTTCCCCCAGCGTGAGCAACAGAGGCTAGGTGAACGGATCCAACTTGAACAACAGAGGTTGGATGGGGAGGTTCAACTTGAACACCAGAGGTTGAAATAGTGCACTCAGCGTGAACACCAGAGGCTGAGTGATAGGATCTGACATGACCTGGAAAGGTTGGAAGGATCCCACCAGCGTGAAAACCAGAGGCTGGATGGATGGATCCAACTTGAACAACAAAGGTTGGATGGGAAGGTTCAACTTGAAAACCAGTGGTTGAACGGATGCACTCAGCTTGAACACCAGAGGTTGAGTGACAGGATTCGACATGACCTAAAAAGGTTGGAATGATCCCATCATCTTGATCAATAGAGGCTAGATGGATAGCTCCAACATGAACAACAGAGGTTGGATAGGATGGTTCAACTTGAAAACCAGAGGTTGAACGGGTGCACTCAACGTGAACACCAGAGGTTGAGTGACTAGATCCAACATGACCTGCAGAGGTTGGATGGGTGCCCCCAGCCTGAACAACCGAGTCTGGGTGGTGAGGTTCAACTTGACTTGCAGAGGTTGAATGGGTGCCCCCTTGCTTATGTGCTTTCTTCCTATTCCTCCTTATTTTACTCCTTTTAGACTGACGGTTACTAGTATCAGTACTTTCACCGCATGAGGTAGAAGGAAGAGGAGAACTAACTACAGGTGAAGGGGAGACTGTGTTTTGATGCCCTTGATATAAGGAGCTTACTTGAGAAGCATCAAGAGCATTCAAGATAGTTGGAGTGGAAAACAACCACACCGATAGCTCTAGGGTGAATCCCGGAAGATTCAAGGTGGCCATCAAGGGAACACCAACATTCCCTGTGAGAGGAATAGGACAAGGAGCTCCCATCATGGGGATCTCTTGGTTGGTGTTCGAAGGGGTGCTAGCCATAGTTTCAAAACAAGAGACAAAGTCTGAGGTTGATGGTCAACCAAAATTACAAAGCAGACACCTAAAGGCCTACTAAGTACAGACAAACCACACAGCACTCACTAAAAAATTCCTAAAGCCCAAACAGACAAACAGGTATAAGATGTACTTTCCAGAAGAAAGCTGATGAACGATTACTTGGCGTCCTTGAGGTGGTTCTCAGGCACAAGCGGAGGAATCACCCACCACCCTCCTGCACTTTCCACAAGGGTTACCTTCCAAGCCCGTCCAAGGTCAACCAGAAATAACCTTCCGGTGTACCTCTGTATGAACCCTATATGTCAAGAGACTAAAGGCTACCTTAACTACACCAACAGTCTGGGGGGACAGTCGTAAGCCGAACTCGTACGCATGGGCAGGGTAGCTGAGCCCGAAACTCTGTCTAGGATAGAATCCCCAGATGTGTAAAAGTCTTGAGTTACGTTTTGACAAGGATTCAGAGGGTTATCTCCTCTGTCCAAGCTTCCACGTGGCCTAGTGCTTAACTCCCGTTTGAGAGGAGCTTCCCAGATACAATCAATGTAGAAAAGGATTTACCTAGTGATAGGCCAACTATGTCTGAATTTAACACTTGTGGGGAGTTTAAACTCCCTAGCCCACAAGTCTAGCCTAAGCTAGTAGGTGTATGACCCTATAAAATAAAACTTACTAGTAATTTTTAAAATTATATCGTTTATTTTATGGGTTGTTTCTTACTCAGAGGGTAAATGGCATGAAACTGATGTGGTGTTTTGACTCAAAAAATGAAAACAAAATGACTAAGCAAAGAGAAATGAAATGCAAAAAATCAAATAGCTATTCTCTTTATATTTCTTTTTCAAATAGAAAACTTGAAAGCCAAAAGATCAAATCTTTTTTTATATTTTTCCAAAAACAACGATATGCTATGCAATCTAGTCTAAAAACCTAATCTACATGCACATAAAGTAAACATATGTTTTTGTATTTTTCTTTTATAAATGCAAAAGAAAAAATCAGCCTATTAACTAATGCAAACAAGTACTGTAAGCAAAGAAAATAGACAACTACTCTACTCCCCACAAACAAACTCTAGGTCTCCCTAAAGTTAGATATCAACCTCACTTAAAAAGAAGGCTTACAAAGGTAAACAAGCCAACAACTTTGGAATGAAGAGACTGAGCAAAAAGACTGACATAAACAAAGTTCAACAAGTCCCAAGTATCAATCTAAACCTACAAACAAAGGCTGCTCAGTACCTTGTCTAACAAGGTCAAACCAAAGAAGGAGGTAGGGGGGAAAGCAGGTAAAAACAAGTATGAGTTCTTTTTTTAATTTTCTTTTATAAATGAAAAGGAAAAACTACCTACAAAGCAAAGTATGCAAATAATAAGAACAAAGCAAAAGGAACTTTGCTATATAACCACCAAACAAACTCTAGAATGCCCTAAAGTCAGTATTAACCCTACTTGGAAGGAAGGCTTGCATAAGAGACAAGTCACCTATTTTGGAATGGTGAATTTAACCAACAAAAGAAGAAGGAAACCAGCACCAACAAGATTTTTAAATCAACCAAAGATCACTAACAGAGGCTAACCAAAAACATAAGCCAAAAATCTAACCAAGCAAAGGAGATGGGGGAAAGAGCAAAGAGCAAAAACTAATGCTATAAAAGGGCTTACCACATAGATAAAGAACAACCAAAAGAATATGACACTAAATCCATAGAGTCATGCACCTACAGAGGACCCTAAAAGGCCTACCCAACAGCCCACAAACAGAAGAAAAACCACAAAAATGAGAAAAACATTGTTTTAGGGGCAATCGCGAATGGGTGGAAAAATTCCCAAAAAGGTCAAAAACCACCTTAAGAAGGAAGGGGAAGTGTGATATAAGATTTATAAAGTGTTCCTAAGTGGCAAGAAGGACCTGAAACAATGCAAAAAGCTGAAATAAATCAAGAGAAAAACCCCAAACAGACAAGGCTATCCCCAGCGGAGTCGCCAGTTCTGTTGTAAAGGAAAGTATCCTATGGCTAGGGTTTAAGAGGCCATAAACCTACTGGGGTTGAAAGAGAGATGCACAAAGTTCAGCAAGCATATATAACAGCAAGTTTTAGAGATAAGAAAGCTTCACACCTGATTAACTGAAGGCTGGTCCAAGCTTTCTCTTCAATCCTCCTCTTGCTCCTCTTGCTCCAAGAGACCTGCAAAACAAGTTATACCTTCCTCAAACCATTATGACCACATATAAAGAAATGATAATCAAATAAATCTGAAATAATAATCTGAATAAAATCATCATATGATCATAAACAGAGATTCAATCACACATTGAACAATGATTTGGGAAGAAGAAGGACATCACATCTTTATTAATCTTGAAAACAAGTACAAGTATACCTTCTCTTCAAGTTTGGCACCTCACGGAACCTTGATCTGGTTCTACTGCTTCTCTTCTCCAAAGAAATCAGCCTCCAAGCTCTGCAACACAAGGGGAAGACCTCCATGGCAAAGGTGTGGGCAAAGAGAGTCCCGATTCCTCCAGCATAACAATGCAAAAATTCAAGTCTCCTCTCATGGACCTCCCTACCTCTATTTATATGGGTGAAATAAGGTAGTTTGGAAGGTTGGAGAAGTTACAGCAGTTAAGGAAATTAAGTTAAATGACTTAAATAATCTCCAATTAACTCATGTTTTAATGTTTAAATGCTAAGAGGCACATTCGTGGGTTTGCCTTAAGGAAAATCACGAATGAACAAAAAATGCATTTTTAGGGTATTTCTGGGAATTTTCAGACTTTGGTGTCTTCTAGAAAGTTTTAGCTAACTAAAATATATTTCCAACAGTGTAGAGATGAGGTCAAACGGAGTTACATAACTCACAATATGGGTCCTCCAAGATAGGTGTTTTTTCAGTGACTTTCAATGACTTTCATGAAAGGCAGTCATGCGACGGAAACATGGGAAAGTTGTCACAGGCAGAGATGTGTCATTTTGAGCTATAACAGATACCCCCAACATCTTTACATGAGTGCCTATTTATACAAGTGCACTATTACAAAACCCTGGGCTTATACCCGAAATTTATGGACAATTACAAAAAAGGGAGCTTTGACTCAACCCCGACACCCCTAAGACTATTTTGACACGTAAATCCATTTACAAGCTTCCACAAAAACTGTGGAGTTACCAAACTTAAGGACGGTTAAGGTGCACGCCCCAACAGGCCCCTAAGACTCACTAGTGTCTCATCCCGGGACACTCTGCTACTTGTCTGGCAGGAAAATCTTGTTGGCAAAGATAATAAACTATTTTTTGAGGCCACACATGATATCATTGGCTGCTTGCTCCTTCTCCACCAACTCCTGCAATACTACTGTTGTTGCTTTGCTGGCCTTTTTCTATGCAAATGCATCATATTCCTTCAGAACTTTAAGCTGGCTGTCCGCAGCAGAACCCAACTCCAAATCCTTGTTGATAAGGGGCTGCATAGAATTTTCCAGTAGTGTTGCTTTCATTCTGTATGATTCAATTTGCTGCTGGATTTCATTACTTTGCTTTACCTTGAGCATTTTCTGCATAGGAGGCAGAGTCTTAATTTCCACTTTCACTGCATCCAGCTCTGTCTGTCGCTGCTTGATGGTTTCTTGCAACTTTTCTACTTCTGGATTGTCCTGCAGATTTGCCCAGGCATTGACGGTGTCCTCTAGCAGTTTTGCTGCGTTGCTCACGAGATCTGAAATTTTTACTGCTGAGGCCTGAATGTCTCCGCGGTGCTGCTCTGTGACCTTTGGTGGGCTCTCCAGGATGATGCGAAGTTGAAGCTTCGCAATCTGAGCCTCATGTTTTGCTTTGAGCTTCTCTATTTCACTGTGAGACTGTTATGTGTATTCTTTTAGCTTGGCAATTCTTTGCTCTGGCTCCTCCTCATTCTGGATGTCAAAGTTGGGAAGACTTCGACACGCCTCTTCCAATACTCGTGCCAATGTGACCTACTTATGTTCCGCATCGCTCTTCCTCTGTTCGGCTTCCTCCAACTGCACTGTGAGGCTATGATTCTGGTTCATGGTATTTTCCAACTGTATTTGTGAGTACTGGTCTCGTGCCTGGATATCCTTCATGATAGCTACTTGGCAGAGATGTAATTCCGTCATGGACATCTTGGTGTAATCTATTCCAACTATCATGCTCATCTCTGAGCGAGCTGCTGCATCAGTTATTATGATGGCTGCACTTGAGACTTGTCCCCTGTTTTCTCTAACTAGCCATTGTCTTGTGTCTGGCTGCGTAGTTACTAGGGCACTGTTTGCTGCAGCGCTAGTTGCTGATTTTTCTGCTAACTCCTTCAGCTCCGAGATTCGCTTTGCTACGCCGGTGATGGCATCAAGATGCATGGCTGCAAACTCTGACCATTTCTTGGTGAGAGATTCTGTTGACTTTGTCAAAGCCTGATCAAGCTCCTCACTTGTCAAGGTGGGCTCTTCGTCGATATTCTTGTCCTTCGACGCTTTCAATTTCTTTCGAGACTGAGGTTTGGTCACTTCCTCTGCCTCTGGCGACTTGCACTTATCTGGCCGATTAGGGTCAGAGATAGTTTTGACTGAGTCTTCTTCTTCTCCTTCATCTCCGTCATCTCCACCCTGGTCGCCTTCACTCTGCTGTGACTCACTCTGTTCTTCGCTTTCTTCGAGTGGGTCATTCTGTTGTGTCTGACTAGGGCCTGCGTCTACATTGGTGACTGGGGGGACTGGAATGTTGGGTTTTGTCCCTGGATCCTTCAACCATTCCGCCGGCCACTGCTGAACTACTGTGAGGATGTCTTCCTTGTTTACCATGTATGGCAGCTTCCATCATGTATGTTTATCATCTGCGGGGGCCTGGATGAAGACATTGTGCATGTCAGCCTTGAAATTGGCCACTCCCACATACTGAGAAAATAGCTCATTACTGAGTTGTGGTGTCTTCAGGATATCATACGAGATATTCATGTCATAAAAGGAGAACACATAGTTCATCATTTGTTGGGATGCTTTGTCCTGCGACACCCAGAGGGATGCGTATCTTGCTGCGCTAGGTATGTTCGGAGGCACAGCAACAAACTGCGCCTTGGTAGGTTCTTTCCATCCTACGAGTGCAATAAGTACCATCAGCCATGATTAGTGAAAGGGTATACCTTTCTCCTGTGTTTCGCAGGCATGTTCAAGGAATTCCTTAGCAATGTAGGTTGCCCAGTTGTAACTGTAGCCTTTGGCACAGTTCGCAGCAATACTGACAATTGGGCCAGATACTTCATTTGGTCTGCACTTCCTCATTAATTTGCAGGCTAAGAGCTCAGCTGCAAATTGAATGTTCTCATGTTGAATGGCCGAGGTTTAATACCCTCGCTTCCCTTTCATCAACCCGAAGTGTTCCTTCATGCTATGTGCTAGCTTCACATCTTCATGTTTTCCCAAAAACTCAATGCTAGGATCAGACCCTTCCTTCGGCAGGCCCGTAATACAGTGAATGAGTTCTCCATTGATAGCGATTTTCTGGTTTCCTATCCATAGATTCCCATCATGCACCAGTGCCAATAATTGCTTGACCACCACGTTCACCTACATGCTACGACCAAAGTGGGGAACACCGAGCATCTTCAACAAACCAACTTTGTCAAAGCCGACAACCCACTGTTTCACTTCTAGTAATGTCGCGCCATTCTCCGGATATTTGACAAAGTGCAAGTATGTTCCCAGGGAGAACTATGGGAACTTCCCATGATCATTCGTATCGTGGTCTGCATACTTAAGCCGGTCTATTTTCCCCATCATGGGTCCAACCAACTGGACACCCGGTGGCAGTGAAGGGGTGCGTAATGTGAACTTCTTTGTCCATCGAGGTAGCTGCACTCCTGGTCGAACAGGCTGGAGATATAGTGGACGCTGTGAGGCAATGTTCTCATCCCCTTCAATTGGGATCTATGTTGAACCAGATGGATTCATCTTAGGATCCTCTAATGTTTTCCTTGATTGCTTGTGTCTGTCTTCGTTCCGCTTAGAACGAACTTCAGGCTTAAACTTTTTCCTGGTATATCATGTCTGCATTGGTTGAGGTGGTGCGTGGGGAGTTTCTTCATGGGGTGCAGAGGTAGGTGGGTGGCTAAAATGGTCCTGCAGACCTCCCTGTTTAAATTCTCTCACTAATTCCTAAAGCTCACGATCAGCTATCATGGGCTCACTTGTAAAACTCAAGACAATGAGTAATGTGAATTTCGGGGGTGTGGGTGTCTTTTTATAGAATCCATCCATGAAATCTGTCATAACTGTGCATTGAATACACCAAATTTGATAGAGATCTTGTCCAAACAGCCATAGATTTCCCAAGATCTCATTAATATAGGTAGTTAATACAGGTAACGTACTGGCGCCGTCAAATTTGATTTCTTCCAACAATCGCATTTTAAGCTCCGACACATCTGGCTTCTTCGGTACCTCCACCAACGTCAGCTTCGACACAATAGGTACCTTCGACACATCCTTATACCATGACAAAATTTCTTCAACAGCCTCATTGATTCTTGCTGCTAGCATCCTATCTAGCTCCCTCCTGAATTTTTCTTTATACTTAAGGTGCAGCCTATAAGGGCACTTCTTCAGAGGCTTTGCATCAGGTTTCAAAGGGATTTTTATCACTCCTGTATCACCAAGGATATCTTTCATTTCAGAGAATTTCATCGGAAATAAGTCTTGATACTCATGGAGAAGTTGGGTCACTTTGGTCACCATTTATTCATCCCAATAATCTCCAGCGGTGGCGTACTTAGGTTTTTCTTCTGATCCACTGTTTACTTGCCTTGTTTTCAAGGGCTAATTCACTTCAGGTGCTTCGACTGTGAATCCATGTACTTCGCAGTGTCCTTCTGACTCAGGAATGTTAATTTTGGGCGGATCATCATCCTCATCAATTGCGAGGTCATAACATTCTATTGCATTAGCCTCTTGTTCCTTCCAATCAAACAGCTTAGTATGGATCAACCTAATAGCTGCGTCTAAAGCAGGACAAACTTCATTAATGGAAAATGTGAGCGCAAAACTGTCACCAAGACTATACCAACTTACAGTACCATGGAGAAGCTCAGCCTCCACATACCAGTTCTTTGCTATAGGTTCCAGAGTGTGAATAAACCTATGTATCCATTCTTCATGAGGTACATGCTTCCATGCTTCGTAGCACTGCTCCAAATGTTCCTAAGAGCTATTCTTTCCATTAAACCTACTTCGCACCTCCTGAGGTTGATCTATGAATATCAGGCAAAGGGATTTTTGACGAGCTTCCCAACTAGGAATGTAATTTTTATGGCCATTCCACCATCTAGCAGTTGTGGCTCTAAATACGGAATCTAGAGTCTTGATTTTTTTGAATTTGGCACCTGCTCTGAGAATGGGATAATAAAATATTCTAGATCTGTCAAGCCATCAAAAGTAGGTAGGACTCTTGTCTGTGAGCCAAGCCATCTGAGAGACGTGGTAAGTCTTGCACATCGATGTCCATGTAGTTCATAAAGTCTATTCTGCCAATTCTCTAGACCGTCGTCTAAATCCGTAATGCAGGAGCTGTCACACTGCCAATCCATTATACCTTCGATAGTAGGATCAACATAATCTTCTTCCTTAGCTGTGATGTTATAGATATGATCCAAAACACCCTGATCTTCTTCTCTGAGTGGTTCTGTGTACCTTTCTCCTTGAGAAGGGTCAAATGGTACTATGACTCTCAAACCTTTCCCTTCAAAAGTCATATATCTCTTCTTAAGGTTAATGACTGCAGCATTTTCTATTTCCCACTTGATTCCTAGCAAGGATGGATAAGAGTTGCTATCATCAATTATCTCAATGAATTCAAAGCCTGCTAAGGTACTAACTCCATCAATATCTACTGAGACACTAGGGAATCTTCCTAGGGGCACAATCTTCTACTGATTGGATAATCTCAATTGTATAGGGGACCATTCTAGGGTAGGATTTCCCATTTGTTCCCAAGTCTTCTTAGTTAGGACATTTACTTCTGATCCCAGGTCCAAAATGACATTAGACATGTCATATTCTCCTATCTGAGCATGCAACCTCATTTCTCTTCTAGTTCTTCTGACTCTATTAATAGTTTTTTCTTTACCAGAGCTTCGGTGAGGTTCGCAAGAAGCAATAACTCTCTGCAACTCATTTAAAGCATTCTAATTTCTTAAGAGCTTCATACAACTCTATAAAAAGGATGACAGTGTACTTACTTTATCTGTTGAAGCTTTTTGAGACTGTGACTGCTGCTGATGTTGTTGTGTAGGTGCTACTAATATGCTCAGATCAGCAAAGTTTTTTCTTTCGTTCATAAATGTCTCTTTTTCTCTTTCAACATCAAAGGCCAGGATTTTCTCTGGGGTCCATGCCTCATCAGGCTATTTCTCCTTATTCTGCATTTGCATTGTAGCTCCACTCCTTGTAACAACGTTAATAACTAGGACAGTTCTTTGCTCTATAGCAATCATCTGAATATTCTGAGTAGGAGCACTATTTCTTTCTTGAATCTTGGCTATCAGCTGTGGGAATTGCTCAACCACATGGTCGACTGCTCTACAATATCGACACATCCTGGTTGGGTTCTGACAGTCTCTAGCTAGATGTCATGCCCGGTTACAGTTATAGCACACAACCTGGCCTCGACCTCTTCCAGGAATACCACCATGACCATGACCTCCAAAAGTGCCTCGACCTGAGGTACTACCACGGTAACCATATCCATCATTGCCTTGTCCATTTTTTTGTACCTATAAGCATCATAGGTTCGTTCTCTCATGAGGTCAAAACTATGGCATTCTTCTTCGTTGTGTCCCACCGACTTACAGAACTTGTAATAGGGGTTCTTAGGTACTTGCACATATCTCTGCAGCAGATAGAAGTCCTGAGGTCAATGCTGACCAGTTGTCCTACAGATCTCACAATATAGAACACTAGGGTTGAATGGGTTTGGTGCACCAAAATTCAGATAATTTCTTACCGCAGGACACTGTTCCTTGTCGTGACCCTCTCTCCTACATCGTGTACACCAAACCTCCTCTCGAACGACTTTCCCTTTTTTCATGTCACGAAGCTCCAGAGCCATTTCTGCCAACTGCACTTGTATTTGGGCTATACCAGAATTATCTTCAATAGGAGCTATTTCAAGCTTCATAGCAATTTCCAAAGCCTCTTGCTGATCAGCAACCTTCTGTTTCATGAGTGGCATCCTGATATGCGGTAACAAGGCTACAATGAACCATTCTTTATGCTGCACTGGTCCAATAGTGAAACTAACTTGATCTAACAGAACTTTAAACCTCTGATCAAAATCCCAAACTGATTCTCCTCGTCTCTGTTGAATCTCTTTCAGTTCAGTTATACATTGTGACTCTGATTTAGGCTTCTTGAACTCTTTGATCATTGCTGGCTTAATATAAGCCAAGACATGGTTCTAAGTACTAGAAAACTTCATGAACCAGGTCAAAGCTCGGTCTCTTAGAGAAGTGACCAGCTGCGCTCTGCGTACATCGTGATCTATAATGTTCTTAGCATTCCACATAGCTTCGCATAAGAACCAAAACTGTTCTTGATCCTCTAATCCAGTTCCTTTGAAAACAAGGAGCTTAATGTCATCATTCATGTGGGCCATAGTGGATCTAGGGGGGAAGGGAGGGGGAGTAGGAGAGGGAGAACTTACTGGGGTAGACTAACCTGTGACATGAATACTCGAGGTAGGGTTACTTTCAGAATGCGACGGGTTCTCAGGAATAACAGATCTGCGCGGTGGAGTTGTAGGAGGGTTTCTAACAAAAGAGTTTTCTTGAGATTCAGGCTCTTCTAGGATTAATGGGGTATGCTCGATATTCTGACCTAGGGTATAGGATCCAAAATCTCTCTTGTATCGCTTACCACTTCGCAGCAAACCAGTTTGCTCATCGAAGTCACTTTCACTTGCAAACATAGGTTAGTAACACTAGATCTAGCAATCTGATTCTATAAACAATATGCCTGTTTCAGCCACTTGAATTTTAATTCTCAAACTAAATGAATTCAGGTACTTACCCCTTGGTTCTTTGAAAAACCATCTTTTAGCTACGATAAAAGAGGTACTTGTGTCGATGGCAAACTCTGTCACAAATGCTTCTTGGAAATTTGTCTTTCTCTCAAGAACTCGTCTGAGCTACGACGAGGATCCTTGTTCTGTTGTTCAGTAAATTTCAAATAGGTCTCTTCAATCCAGTCACCGATTTCCTTTACTGAGGGTATCCAAAAAATAGCCCTCCTGGTACGACGTAAATCACTCTTGAGCAGATACTGAGTTCAACCAGCAACGGAACCAATTTGTTGGGCTAAGGGCAGACCTGGGTTTATGCCATTAACTTGACACCAACAAAAAAACCCACAGTGTTGGCCCTTTTGGCAACAACCTGCGAACAGGTTGCAGTATCACCTGAAACAGCTATGAGGTGCCGCAAAATCAGGTTTCTACAAGTAGAAGAGGGATATTACTGTACCTTTAGCCTTAACAATAAATACTTATTCAAAATAGAGCTTCGACATACACATATATAACTTCACAGTTAGATAAACAAAACAGTTACTTGCTTAACTAGGAATTCACAGCGAAGCTATTAGTTAGTAGTTATCTCACTTTATCAATTGTCTACTTATTAGTGCATGAAAAGAAAACAAGAAAGAGCAACCGCAACATAAGATTAACGTGGTTCACCCCCAGTGTAGGGGCTACATCCACAAACTTTCCTTTTATTCAACTTTCCACAAAACAACAGTTTTGATCTGCGTACTCAGCTATAGATCCTTCTGTCACTCCTAAGCTGTGCACTTAGCTGCAGTTCCTTTCCTTACAAAAACCCTCTGCACACATAGCTGCAGAGGTCATCCACGCACACAGCTAGGACTTGACATTAAAACCCAAAATTCAGATCTATCTCTTCACATCAGATGATCCTCATGTCATTAGATACCCCCGACATCTTTACATGAATGCCTATTTATACAAGTGCACTATTACAAAACCCTGGGCTTATACCTGAAATTTATGGAAAATTACAAAAAATGGAGCTTTGAATCAACCCCGACACCCCTAAGACTATTTTGATGTGCAACTCTGCTTACAAGCTTCCACAAAAACTGCGGAGTTACCAAACTTAAGGACCGTTAAGGTGCGTGCCCCAATAGTGTTTTAGAGGCCTTTATAATTTTTCTTTTTTTGAAAAAGTTTACTCTTGTACATGGGATACTATTCTACACAGTCACGTATAGAGGTCTGCATATGCAGGTTGCTGTATTGGATAGTCACGTACAGTACGTGGGTTTCTCAACTAGACAATCATGTACATACCTTAGAAACAAAATTTTTGGGTAGGGTTTCCTATTCCTTTCCTTCTTTGGATTTTGTCTTGCTTTGTGGTCTTTAGTACTAGAATTTCACTATAGGTTTGATATCCCTGTTAACCATACTTTGTTCTTTTCAGTAATCCCTTGAGTTGTTTTTGGTTGGATTGTCTTTCCTTTAGCAATTTGAAGTGGATATGCTTGTTGGGTGATAGGTCCAAGTGTTGTGTGTCTGAATCAGTGATCAGGGTTCTATATACCGTATATCCTATGCTATTTCCAATTAGTGTTGGTTTGTCACTTTCCTTTGATTGATTTTAGTGATTTTCATTCATTATGTCTTCCCAAGCTAGGTGTTTTCCAAGTCTTCCTTAGGTGGTTGATCTTTGGATCTTATAAGTCTGCTATACTTCATTTTTGCTTACTTTATATAGTTTGATTATTCAAGCATCCTCAATAATTTTTGCATTTAGGTACATAGTAATCTTTGAGGAATTTTAAAAGTGAAAAGAAAATCATTGGAAACATTTGCATTTGAATTGCATATGTTAGTTTTACTTTCAGTTTTTAAATAAAATCTCAAAAATTACAAAAATAATCTTAGTTTTCTCTTTCTTAGTTGCATTTTCATTAGTTAATATTTACAAAAAAAGAAGAAGCTTGCTTTAAGTAGTGATAATTTGCTTTGGAATTCATTTATACACCTATTTTACTTTTCTTATCAAGTCAATAACATTATAGTCATTCACGCCACTTACCCTCTGATTAAGAACAAGCCTTAAAATGAACACTATAATTTAAAATTTATTAGTAATTTTTGTTTTATAGGGTCATACACCTACTAGCTTAGGCTAGAATTGTGGGTTAGGAACTGCAAACTCCCCACAAGTACTTGAATTCAAACGTAGTTGGCCAATCGATAGGTAAATCCTTCTCTGTGTTGATAGAATCTGGGAATCTCCTTTCAAACGAGAGTTATGCATGAGGCCGCATGGAGGCATTGGACTGAGGAGATAACCCTTTGATTCCTTGTCAAAATATAGACCAAGGTTTTTATGCATCTGGGGATTCTATCCTAGACAGAGTTTCAGAATTTGCTACCATTCCCATGCATACAAATCAGGCTTGTGACTGTCCCCCCAGACTGTTGATATAGTTAAGGTAGCCTCTAGTCTCTTGGACACCTAGGGTTTATACACAGGTAAATCAGAATGCTATTTTTGGTTCACCTTGGACGCGCTTGGAATATAACCCTTGTTGAAAGTGTAGGAGGGCGGTGGGTGATTCCTCTGCTTGTGCCTAAGAACCTCTTCAAGGACACCAACAAATTGTCTCTTAGATTTCTTCAGGGAAGCATATCTTATACCCCTTGTGATTGTTTAGACTTTAGGAAATTTTTGTAGTGATTGCTCTGTGGTTTGTCTGTGTTTTAGCTAGCCTTAGGGTGCGAAGAGTCAAGTTTACAATCATGGAGGACCAATCTATTATAAGTTCACAAAGGTTGCAAAACCTTCCTCTTCTTATCACATTGGAACCTCCACGTCGCCCTCAAAGGTGGAGCTTCTGACACAGACAGTTATTTCAAACTAATAGGAGTTAGTGAAGTTCTGGGTGAGCCAGAACTTAGGGAAAACCATTTTAATTTAAACAAAGTTGAGATAGAAGACTTGCAAGCTGATGAGTTTGCAAGGAATTTTAATTCACCTCTAACTGAATTAAACGATCCATTGATCATTCAGGTTCGTCCTTTCAATCCACCCATGATTGGTGTCCTTATGGGTAGAATAATATCTACTGTGGGAGAAAATTCTTTTACTTCCACCTCAGCCACCCTGGTTGAAGGGGTACTACCTCCCCCGGTAGGTGCCCCTAGAACAAGTATACCTACTACATCATAACTCCAGCTAGCTGAGTGGTTCAACCACCGGCTCCCACAAGTTTAGAAGGTGCTTCTAGTGGTATGGTCACTAGGATTCCTAGTGTACCTACAGTTCCTACTTCCTACACACACACTGCCAAGAGTGGTCCTATAGGATCCTCGTCTTTTGTCCAATGTTTTCCTTGGAATGGGGGGCACATTCCCCCATCCACTCCATATGTAGGCCCAACACCCTCATATGTAGGGGTGCGGCTTGGAAACACTAATCCTTCTGGTCAATATTTTCAAACTCCAGTTTCAGCTCCGTTCATGAGCTCTCCTTTTTCGCTTTTTAGCGGAGGGATACCTACTCTTGTATTCCAAACCCCAGCTTCGACTGGGGCAATTAGAACCTCTTATACTGCACCGCACATAAACAATCTATTGGATTATGGATGGAATCCTTTCCAAAGCAACCCATCCACTTTACAACTGGCAGCAGGGGGCAACCCCACCTTCACATATGGGAATATGGGGGCAAGTCCCTCTAATCCCCAAACTGGTACTTTTAGTGCCCCAGTTAGACCCAAGCTCCCTTTCCTGGGAATGTTAAACTTCCATACTTGTCGAAACTAATGAATGACCTAGTGAGACATGACCCCTCCTGGCCACCCATACCTACCAAGATGCCCTCGGATATCCCAAAATTTGAAGGAAAAGCTGGTGATGATCCTAGAGCTCATGCCACCACTTTCCATTTATGGTTCTCTCCCAGCTCACTGAATGAGGATTCAGTTCGGTTGAGGCTGTTCCAAATAAATTTGACTAGTACTGCAGCAAAATGGTACATTGAATTTCCTTCTACTATGTTTAGCAGTTTTTGGGACTTGGCTAATGCATTCCTTAGTCACTTCCAACTTCCTGTATGTTATGATGTCGAGATAGACTTGTTATCTACCTTTTGGTAGGACAAGGCCACTCATATTCCAGATCACATCCAAGAGTGGAGAAGATGGAAGAGCCTTATCAAAGCCACAATTCCTCCCAAGTTCTTATTAGAATGGTTCCTTAAATCCCTATTGCCTTATATATCTAAGGATGTATCTACTTTAGGAGTGATGAATGAGGAAGAAGCTATCCTCAGGGCCCAGCAACTAGATTTGATATATTCTCATTCTAGGATCTTATATGAGATTATCCTTGAGGCACCGAGGCCAATGCACAATGCAGAGAAACCTAAGCCCGGACCTCATGCTGATGGTGTGGTTGGTTCCGTGAATTCTCCCACAGTAGAATATTTGGCTAAATAGCTCCATCAGTTGTCCATCAAACATTCTACGATGGAGGCAGCAAAGGCTTCCCCCTCACACCAAAATGAAAATGTTTTTGCGCAAACCTCTCAGAAGGGAAATCAGTAGCCCGGTGGGCAAAAGAAGAGAGGAAAAAAGGGTGAGGGAAACCAAAACAAGAAAAAACCAACAAACAATCCTGATGGGGGGAATAAAGAAAAGAAGAAGGTGAAATTCCCATGTAAGTTGTGCCATGAAGATCACTTGAACCATCTATGTCCCATTATGGAACAAGCTCAGAAGCTATTAAAATCCCAACAACCAGCTGTCCTGAAGGATCCTTTTCCCCAAGAACAAAATTTTGCTTCAGCTTCAAATGCAACAGGGGGCACACCAAATGCTCCTGACCCCAATTATATCAACACGGTTCAATCTGAGACTTTACTACAGACCAGGAACAAGAACTATGAAAAAGAGACCTCAGAGAAGGGTAAGTCGATAGGTGAAACTTCTAACCCTCTCACGATTGAGAAACTTGCTGAAATTATGCCCAAGATACCGAAAGGTGTCTTTAAGAAAACCTTGCGTGATCCTAATGCTAGGGCTACAGCCAACTACTCTATAGTTGAAGACTTAGCCTAGACTCCTTATGCAATGTCAACTTTAGAGGTGTTATAGATTTGTCCCGCCCAACGAGATGAATTCTTAGAAGCCTTAGGCCATATGGACTCATCGATTCTCATGGCGAAATTTAATCTGTCTGATGTCAAAATTCACCGGTCATATCATGTAGCCTTATCGATAGATGTCATCCATGGTGGAAAGACCATTGGAATGGAAGTTGTCGAAGAGGGTGCTTCTACATGTGTTATGTCCTTGTCTTATTGGAAATATATTGGATCCCCAGAGTTGGTTCCATCAAACACCCTACTTACTGCTTTCGACGGAAGGTCATTCCATCTACATGGTATCCTACCTACTGTCGAAGCTAAGTTGGCAAGGAAAGAAGTGTCTATTGAGGTAGAGGTGATTAATGCACCTTTGGATTATAACTTGCTCTTGGGGAGAAGTTGGACTTACACCATATATGATATTGCAACGGCCGTTTTTCGGGTGGTAGTTTTTCCACATGAAGGGAAGTTGGTTACTATTGAACAACTCAATTTTACTCGAAAAGGCCGCATGGAAACTAACAACTCCACCATACTATTGGTTGATCAGGTTAGACCTGCTTCAGAGAGCTTAGGGCCTAGAATGTACGCATCATTGATGGGCACATTTGATTTTCCAGCCCCGATTAATTATATAGGTTCTACTAGTGTGGGAAAGTCCATAGCAATGGTTGTTGAGAGAACTGATCCTTGGGTTCTTCCTTCCCACCATGAACTTGAAGTGCCCTTATCGGTAGCAAAAGTGGCTTACCAAGCTATTGTCCATACCACTATTGATCCCATTCAGGTCCCTCTCATAGTCTCGAAGGAAATGGAAGAATCCTATTTGCCTGCTTGGGTAGAGAACTCTTTGCATTCTAGATATTGCTTAGATATGGTTTTACATTTGGATGAAGCCATTCTAGAAGCTATATGTGCAAGAGATAAGATCTGTGAAGATCTTCACCATTGATCCTATTTTCTTCCAGAGTTAAGCAGGATAGAGAACCAGGAGTTCCATATGAGACTGGCAGGGGATGTTGATACACCTATTAATCCATTACCTAGGGAAGGAATGTTTGCTGAGGGGAATATGGAAAAAAATTTCGCTCCTATCCCTGTCAACATCTCTGTAAATCATAACATTGTGGAAAATGTACACATCGGTGCAAACTGCTCTTTGGAGGAGATTACGATATATACAGCCTTGTTTAAGGAATTATGTGATGTTTTTGCCTGGTCATATGAGGAGATTCCAGGCATTGATCCATCAATAGTCGAGCATGAAATCCAAACATACCCTGATGCCAGACCCATTCGACAAAATTTGAGACCTGTCAACCCACATAAAGCAGTGGCAGTGAAGGCTGAAGTTGAGAAATTGCTGAAAGCTAGTTTCATTTATCCCATAGCTTTGACAGAATGGGTATCCAACCTTGTTTCCATTGACAAAAAGAAAGGGAATATACATGTTTATACTGACTTTCGAGATCTAAACAAATCTTGTCCTAAGGAAAACTATCCCATGCCATTTATAGATCAAATTATTGATGCTTGCACAGGAAGTGAAGTATTTTTGTTTATGGATGGTTTCTCTGGATATAATCAAATCCAAATTAAACTGGAAGACCAACATAAAACATATTTTATTTGTCCTTGGGGTACCTTTGCGTACAAGAAAATTCCTTTTGGATTGAAAAATGCTAGGGAAATGTTTAAATGGGAAATGAATTTTTCCTTTCACAACATGAAAGCCATTGTCGAACCCTACCTTGATGATCTGCCAACATATTCTTGTAAGAGGATCGATCACTCAGATCACTTGCGTTTCATTTTTGAGTGATGCAAATACTATAAAATTCGCTTGAATCCCCACAAGTGCATTTTCTGTGTCGAGTCAAGGAGACTACTCAGATTCATTATTTCTAACAAAGGCATTCAGATGGATCCTTTGAAAGTTGAGGCCATTGTAAATCTCCCTCCTCATTCTATCAGGCAGCTTCAGAGCCTGCAGGGGAAGTCCAATTTCCTTCGACGTTTTATTGGAAATTATGCCAAGATCACTAAAGGTTTCATGAGTCTGTTAAAACAAGACACCCCATTTGTATGGGATGAAATTGCACAACTCGCATTTGAGGCACTAAAAAAAGCTTTGTTTTCAGCACTGTTATTGCATCCGCCAGATTACTCTAGGGATTTTATATTGTATCTAGCCGCATCTGAGCTGACCATAGGGGTAGTAATAGTCTAGGAGGATGATAAGCTCCAAGATCATGTCGTTTACTATATTAGTCATGATTTAGCTGGACCTGAACTTAGGTATTCCCACGTTGAGAAGTTGGCCTTAGAAGCTGTGTATGTTGTTCAGAGGTTGCATCACTATATCTTACTAAGGACCACAATGGTAGTAGCAGATGTTAATCATTTTCAATATGTTTTGTCTTGATGGATAATTGGAGGAAAATTCAACAAATGGATAGTCATTCTCCAAGAGTTTGACTTGGATTTTCTATCTGCCAAATCCAAAAAATCCTTAGTTTTTGCTGAGCTCATTGTAGAATTTCCAGTAGAGGAAGATGTAACCATTGAAGAAGAATCATTCCCAGATGAGCACATATTTTTGATTTCCACCTCTAACCCATGGTACAAAGATATACTTATCTATCTTTAGACTTTGAAGTACCCTACAGTATTCTCATGGGAAGAATGGCATAAACTACGCGTACATGCCAAGAACTACCTCATTATTAGATATACTTTATATCATAGGGGGGTAGATTCTGTTTTGCATCGATGTCTTACCCATGAAGAAGCTGATATTGTCCTAAATGATTCCCATAGTGGAGCATGTGGGGGTCATTTATCTGGGTTAGAACTGGCCCATAAGATATTATGTGTCAGTTATTTCTGGCCCACGATCCTTAAAGATTGTGTGGAAGCCATTAAGCGCTGTCATCCTTGTCATCTTTACACCAGAAAGATGTGGTCACATCCTGCTCCATTATTTCCCGTCATCTTAGTGGGCCCCTTCAAGAAGTGGAGTATATATTACGTGACGTGTAACCCAGTCTCGGTTGGTGGGCACAAACATATCATTGTCATTGTAGATTATTTCACGAGTGGGCAGAGGCAATGCCCGCCTTTAAAGCAAACGAGGAAACTGTAGCTTTTTTCGTTTTCAACCAAATTATCGCACGATTTGGTATCCCTAAGATGATTATCACTAACCATGGTAGTCATTTCCAAAATAGTATGATGACTGAATTGACCACTATGCTAGGGTTTAGACAAGAACATTCGTCTTCGTTCTATCCTCAAGAAAATGGTCAAGTCGAGGCTGTTAATAAAACTTTGAAAACTATTCTCAAACGTACTATTAATCCAGCTTATTACAACTGGCACATCATCCTGTATCCTGTACTTTGGGAATATCAGACCAATGTGAAAACTGCTATAGGTTTTTCTTTTTTCCAACCCGTTCATGGAGTGGAAGCAGTTACCTCGGTCGAATGTGAAATCTCATCCTTAAAAATTTCTATTCATGTGTTACATGATACGACTGAGCTGGAAGAACATCTATTACATTTAGAACATCTAGATGAGCAGCGTAGAGATGTGCTGACAGCAAACGAAGCTCATAAAAATAGGGTAAAAATCCAATATGATAAATTGGTCAAGCCTCGAATTTTTTCTAAAGGGGAGCTTGTTTTACTTTGGGATCAAGACAAAGAACCCCTGGGGGTAGGAAAGTTCAGGTCTATGTGGTTGGGACCTTATGTTGTGTCAAAGGTGTTAAAGAAGGGTGCATATGAATTGATTGATTTCGAAGGGAATAAGCTGCCTGAGCCTAGAAATGGGCTCTACCTGAAAAAGTACTATGCTTAGGCTTAGCGCTTTTTCCTGTATTTTATTGTATGTATTTTTATACAATAGTTCATCAGTTTGTGTTTTTTATACCATATGATGGTTGTTATAGATGTATTCTGAGTGGTTCATAGGTTTCACCAATGGCGCCAGTCGCCACACTTGTAATTTGGGTTCATCTGCATGGGCCATTTATTCGCCCTCAGGACAGTTAGTTGCCTCAAGAGGTGCTTGCTTAGGTCCTACTATCAATAATGTGGCTAAATACAAGGCTATCATTGAGCTTTTATGGGATGATTTGTCATGTGGTATCACTCAATTGGAATTCCAACTAGACTCTCAGCGGGTGGTTTCCCAGCTCAATCAAGCTTATCAGGTGCGGAACCCTATTTTACTACGTCATTTTATGCAAGTTAGGTTATTGGAAAGAAATTTTGAGTTTATTATATTCAATCATATTCCAAGAAATCAAAATTCATTAACTGATGCATATGCTAATTATATATTGGATTGCATTTAACACATTTTGCATAAAAAATACACAGCAGACACATACAAAACATTTGTAAATGAACCAGAAAATATATATATATATATATGTGTGTGTGTGTGTGTGTGTGTGAATATCTATCCATATAAGTAGGTTGAGTTTTTGATCCTTAAATCTAGTCATAACTGTATAATATACAAAAAAATACAAAACATAGATCAAAGTCCATAAAATGCTCCTAAGTTTAAGCTTGACCACCCTGGTCCCCTCGATCATCCTGATCACCCTGTGCTTGGGCTCCTTCAACCTCCTCGGCTTCAGCAGCCTCAACAACATCTATATACACAAGTACTACTCTCGCTACCCACCTCATAAGGTGTATCTAGATAGGTGGTATACCAACCACTAGCTCCTGCATGGCGGTAGGGATATGATCAATGCGTAAGGTAGGTACTCTCTGGGTAAGCCTGGCCAGCATCCCCTCAAGAACCCTAATAAAACCCTGGTCCTCTCCCAACACAGGATGCACATACATGCGTGGATGCCCAACAGGATGGACTGGTCAAATATTTGCATTTTGACATTTTAAAAGGATTAGAACTCTTATACATATGTATATACATTTATAATTAAAATTCATAAAAATTTTAAAATTTTGAAAATAAAAATACCTGACTCTCCCCATGCTCCTCCAGGAGGGAGGACAAGGTTAGTATCACCTAGGAAATCTAACCCAGCATATGGAAACTACTCCAAGGCTGGTAACTATCGTTCCCACCAAAAGTAGAAGTCTTCATCATAGACACTTTGTATCGATCCACCACCTCCCTGGTGGAGGAAGATCTCTCCTCACCTACTCAGCCTAGGCTCATGAGGAGAACGAACTGGAAATGGCACTGCAGGATTCAAACCTGGCACCCTCTCAAATAAAAAGGATACTAACATGCTAGAATAACCAAAATTATTCTGCCTTCCTCTTTTCTAGTCAAAGAGTTGTTTCCTCATTATTGGCATCACTCCTGAACACCAGTCATATAGGGATCCCTGTATACAGTCCGCTACTAGTCTCATTTGGTTCTGAGTTGCAAGGTGAAGTGATGATGACCTTGCAACCCTCACTATAGTGCTTGCCAATACCTATAAAGGAAAGTTCCGAATGTGAACAATAGGGATGCAGCTACCCCTCTTTTGAATGCCAGGCTTGCAGTATATGTCTATGTAGTTATGTACACTTAGAAGGTCACCAACTTTGCTGGTACCTCCCAAGTTCACTGGAGCTCCCCATCATGATAAACCAGAAATGAAATAGACATCTTCCAAAGTAACCTCTAGAAACTCACCTTGAAGGTCAAACATGCCAAGATCGTGATCCCAATAGTTTATCAAAAACTCTAATAAGAGGACATTTGACCGCATAGGTGAGGTACAAAAGAATTTCAATAACCCACTCTGACGTATAACATTCACCGTGGGGGAATCTTGTAGATATTCTTGGTCCATGTCTTCATGTTCCCTCTCCCTCCACTCAAGCACCATATTTCAATCTAATAATCAAGCAATTTCAAACCATTAGATTCATATAAAAAATTGAATTTTTGACCCTATATATTATTTTTCTACCTCGCGTAGTGTATGCAACTGTCCTTTGGGAAGGTCACGTACTGTACGTGACTTTCCTTCTGGAAACCCACGTACAGAACGCATGTACTTGACTATTAACATACCATACCCGTGTACACAACATTCATTCTTTGAGGGCGCTTGAAAACATAAAATTTGGGCCCAAAATTGAAAATTCCTTGGATCAAATGAAAGAGCATGGAGTGTAGTTTTACCTGGCACTTGCGGTTTCGAGAATTGTCCACTGAATCGTCCACACCAAGCAATCAAAGTTAGAGGCAAAACTTGTCTTTTTTGGATAAAAATCAAATGGTGAGTTTTTTATTCATATTTTTAACTATTTATAGAAAAAATATTTTCAAAGTAAGTTTTTTCCCTATAGTTCATTTTTTTTTTAAACTAATGCCATATCTTTCCTTCCATGTGACAGGTTTGTGGTCGTTTAAAGTTGTTTTTTCTCTCATATAGGATGGTTTTTGGTCATTTCACATGCATTCTACATTTATACCTAATCCATCTTAATCCTAGCATTAACACTTTGACCACAGACTATGGTATCTTCAACCATTAGTTCCTTGTTTATGCCATTGTTCTTCCGTGGATAGGAATTTCCTCCCATGAGTATCCTCATTTAGAACCTACTTATTGTCTTTTGATACTCATGCTGCAATTGTCATAGGCTTAGGGGAGTCTTTTTAGCTATTTTTCACACCAAATTGAGCTTCATTTTGGTCTCTTTTTACAAGCTCTTAATTTATAAGACTCCGCACCCTTATGGAGTTTCTTTAGGCCCAGGTCTAACTCCTCAAAACAGACTTGACTTCCGAGTAAACTTGTCCGTTCAAGCTCATTAAGAATATGTGAATGGGCATCCACATTGGTGATCGGTTATCTATTTCTTGGACCATGTGGAATAATACGAGAAAGGACCACTCTCTTTTCTACAGAATTGAGAAGAGTATTCTCAGGTATAGGTTTATCACTTTTTCGCACCTGAGGGAGTAAATTTATGGAAAAGGAACACCCAGTATGAGCTCAATTTTCTCATTTTTGTGCTCTGGACCTAAACATGAAAAAGATTCTAAGTGTACTTCATGTCTTTGTCATGCTCGTTAAACACCAAGAACAAAGCATCGAGTTTATTGTTGTAAGACCCATTGCTCGTAGTCAAATGGATCTTTCTGACTGATGTTGCTTTCCTTCACACTCGTAAAACTCAAGCTATATGATGCTCTTAAAGGAGCGTTGGGTAGGTGGTAATTTAACATTTTTCGGACCTCCCTAACTAAGTACGAAAAAGGTTCACCTTTTCTTCTATGGAAGTTAAGAGAGTTATTCTGTGGTATGTTTTATACTTTTTCGTCCTCAGGATACTAAATTGGATGAAAAAGGACCCCCCTAGAGTCTTCTTCGGAATTTTTAGACTCTCTAAACATGAAAACACCAAGTGAGCATATACTAGTTTGGGCTCATAAAATCCATGAATCAGTGACACTATCAAGCATTATTCACTCTTCTCTTCAAGCTTGTCAAAAAATGAAGAGAGACTTGAGTTGACTTTCCTGGACTCATTAAAATTTAACAAGGAAGATAAGGAAGATTTTTTTTTTGGTTCTCAGTCACTGGTAGCATGTCTTCCTTTTACATAGCACTATTTATATTTTCCGATACTCATGTCTCAATGTTCACTTTCAGTTTAGCTATTACTTCGAGTTGCTTACTCCTCCTCTTGTTAGTTCTACCTGGGGAATCTGATCATGTCTCCTACATGACAGATAAGTTTAGTTGTATTATCTGTAAAGTTAAAAGCTTCCTTGGGTCATCTATGTGTCGTGTTCATTGTTCAAGGACTTAACCCTATATCTGATCTATATCCTGATTCCATCATTGTCTTATCTGTTATTACTTGTGTCTCCCTTCCTTTACCCAGTTCCTAGTCACTCTTGTGATCCGTTGGAGGATCTATTTCCTTCCTCATCACAGTATAGTTCCGCATCAGCACGTCCTAACGATGAATACCTAGAGTTTTGATGATCGTACCTTAGGATTAAATTAATTTTTGGTAAATTCCTTTGCTTTAGTTGTTGATTATCACCTATTGGTTGACAATCTATTGAATCCTATCCATGTTCGACTTCAATAACATATATTCACATGGCTTGGATTGTACGAGTTCTTTGGGATTTTTGATGAAGACCTTAGTTTCATATCAATGGACTAAGTTGCACAAGATTATTTTGTGGACACTTACATGGCTTTCGATCTTTGAAGACTCATCATTATTTTATATTGTGGCTTCGATCCACCTTTGTAATATATGTGGTCTTGTACCCATACTATATGATGTACTCAAGTATTGTAAAAGAGCTAGTGTTCCAGTATATTGTGGCATAGCATCCTCAGATATGACTTTGTATATGACATTATTATGTATTTGTTTCAGGTACTACCTCTGCTCCATTGAACTTCTGAGTTCTCCAAGATAATGATTATAATGTATTTCACCCACTGTTTCCCTCTGACCTCACACATTAGGGGGCATCTGTTATCAACCCAAATGGCACTTCTCTGTCCGAGTGGCGACATTCCTTATGTTGGTACACAAAAGGTCATCTTAGGATTGAAGTTTTCCAAAACACTATAGATGGGCATGAAATGGGATGCATTTACCCTTGAACCAACTTGCCATATTATTTTTCTAAGTGTTGAGTTGCGTACGCGACTATCCTCATTGCAACTCGTGTACGTACATGACTATTTCCATTGACAACTCGCATAATGTACACGACTATCTCCATTGGAACCCACGTACATCAGTGTACGCGGGTTTCCTTTAAGCAACTCGTGTGTCATATGCGGGTTGCCTATATTAATAGTCGCGTACATATTTATTCGAAATTAAAAAATATAAATCACAATTAATGGAGATTAGTTGGGTCCTAATCATTAACTATCCTAACTGTTTCAACCTCCTCAACCTTTGAAAACACTCTATTTCCAAATGTATAAATAGAGGCCTTAGGGAGGGCATTAATCAATAAAAGTTTAGAGAGCAAAGTTATGCTGGTGGTATATCTTCAGAAGTCTTGGAGCAGCCGAACTCAGATTCCTTTGGTTGCAGAGAAGTCCTTGTCTCAGAAGCTGGGTTGTACTCTTATCTCATTCACTGATTGTTAATAAAGAGAATTCTTCTTCCAACATTGTGTTGAGTCTCTTTCATGTANTTGTTTATCTAACCTCTCATATATACATTTATAAGATTGTACTTGGAGAATTTGCTCTTTGCAGGTGAAGGAGGTGCATCCCTGGAAGCTTTGGAGAGAAACAGAGCAGAAGAAGATCAAGCTTGGATCAACCATCGGTAATCGGGTGAGTCAAGAATTTCTTCCTATTTCCTTTCTATACTCTATTAAAGATGATTGTCTGCAAGGTTAGTAGTAAGTTGGTAACCCCAGACCCTAGGTTACAAGGGTGTTTAATATTTAACAACACCTTCTATTATGGATCCCATTTAATGCCTTCAACACATTTCGACATCCCTCTTTACCCTGCATCTATGATCTACGAGATGCCTTTCCACCATCAATCTTTATCATTTTGAATCGTAGCTGTTGGTTTATACCGCCCTTTACCTTATTTCTATCACCGCTCATCCCAGGGGAAAAATTCCATCTTATAAATTCCTTTAGTACCCTTGCAACTCAGGGGGTACTTTCCCAATCACCTCTTCGATAGGGTCCTTTCCCCATATATCTCTAATAATCAAAAAATTTGAATATGGTGCTAACAAGATCTACCTCAGAAGACACTATACCTAGGTCATCTAGCATAAGGTCTTTGTAAATATTGTTCATAGTTTGTTGTGTGTCTTAGTTTTGAAAATTGTGTCTTTTGTGTGATTTAAAATGTGTTTTTTATAAAACCCTACTTATGCATGTCTTTTGTCTGATGGACAAGTGACTACTTTCATTGGTTTTGCTGATGGTACTAATCGATATACACTTAACCTTGCATCAACAGCCTAGGTTTTGTACTCTCCTAAAAGTAATATGGTGAGTTTAGGGGTGTTCTTTTAGGTCCCTCGACCAACAATCTGGCGGAATACCAAGCCATGATTGGATTGTTGTCGAAAGCCCTAGCTAATGATGTAAGGGAAATTAGAGTTTACTTAGACTCTGAACTAGTTGTTCAACAACTTAATTGGGTCTACACCATTAGGAATCCCCTACTTCTTTGTACATTCCAAAGAGTTAGGTTGTTAGGAAGGTCCTTTGAGCAGGTTACATATCAACACATTCTGAGACATTTAAACGATGTGGCATATTCCCTAGCTAATTATGTCTTGGACTGGTACATTGATCATATTCAAGAAGTCCATTTGAAACATAAACATCATACATGTAAATTCATAAGTAGATAATCATTTCACACATCACATTTTTTGCACACACAACTATAAATATAAAAGTTTTTCATATATAAAAAGATCTAGCATTGAGATACCAAAATGGGCTGAAGCATCTAGCTTTCAGTGCCCTCAAAGTTCAAGACTATAAAAAGTTTGAAGTACACATATACATAGGGAAAAATCTGAAGCTTCGAAGCTTTCAGTAGTACATATACAAAAATTGAGGATCAAAGTAGACTAATCCTCATCCTAGTGCTGCTCATGATAGCACGTGATACCTTGATCCACTTTGTGGAGTAACCTAGCAGATCATCCAGAGACACCTGCAGTATGGCACTGATAATGCATAGGTACCTCGTCATTAGTCACATCAAGGATACCCACATTCAAATGCTATAGGTTCTCCTCAAGGTCTCTAAGCTCTTCATCAACTTTGAAGCGGTATAAAATCATATCCCTAGTACCTGCTCTCCTAGCAATAGGTGACATCCCTGCTGGACTTACGGGTCCAATATCTGCATGGAAATATTTTCACTTACCTCAGTACTACAAAATTAAAAATGAAATAAAATACAAAAAATAAAAGCACAGTGAATAATGTCTTTTCTTACCTCTGTCGTCCCATATTTCTCCCTTAGCTAATGAAAACTCTAGATCGTCACAGAAATCTGTTCCCTCGTAGGCATAGTCCTCAACCATGAGTAACAAGCTTCTCAGCCAGCAAAAGAAACCAGATCCGTAACTGAATTTGGGTCCCCCACCACTAAGATGGGGTATGACCAATACCCATGCAAGCATCCTCATATCCTTGGGGTCGAGCTGGCTAATAGTCACCTGTGGCCTCATATGGGGCACCCTTTATAATATAAAAGAGACTATCACAACTCTGTAGCCAAACTGCTTTAGTGTTCCCCTCTTGCATTTGTTTAGCTGATTTTTGAGACATACCAGCATGCCTTCACACCATTTGAATATAGTGGGCTTCATACATTACAAAGCATACAAGATGTGTGATCTAGTGGTAAGATGGGAAGACCTAGTTCCTGCCACCTTTCCGGTCGTGTACACCATTGTCCTCAAAGGACGATCCACTATGGAATGGATGCATAGATCCCTATATTGGGGGTCCATACCTAGTGCGCAGTACTGGTTGATCAATTCATGTAAGGAGGTCTCCCCTCCCCATGCTCTAGATAGAAATACTGGACTTCCTCTCCTGGATAATCAGGTCATAAAGTAGATGGCCTTAATCTCTATGGGTAGGGTGTGGATCCTGACCACAAAATGCTCATGGTCAGGATCCCACATCCCTATGATATACTCCAATAAATGGAAATATGCCTTCATACCAGGTATTCTAAAGTACTTTAGGAGCCCACAGTCCCGCAATTGATAGCCTGGAAGTCTGGAACTTCATGTTCTCTCTCTTTCCAAATGACCGTGGTGAAAGTAAAGTATTGCACCTGCAAACATTTAAAATTGATATTTAAAATCTCATCATGGTTGAAAGGAAATACATGTAAATAATAAATTTTAATAATATAAAGGGTAAAAATTTAATTTTTGATTGGATTAGGGTTTTATTTTTCCATATTAAGTGGCAACGATGCCTATTGGTTTTGCCCATAGAGAGCCTACGTCACTACCAGTTTTGGCATGCAGAGCGTCGATGGTCGACGCTCTTGTCAGCTGTGGACAGAGCGCTTACAGCGCTTCTATCCCAGCCTGGTAGAGCACCATCGCCCACTCTACCCGAACGCTAAAAGGCCCCACGGCCTGGAATTTTTTCCCCAATTTGGTCCATAATACCTTTAGGATGGTTGAAATCCTCCTATCCAATAAAATTCCTAATTTACCCTATAATTTGTCTTTAAAACAAGTTAAAAAATCAATTTTTTTGAACATGAAGTAAACATTTGAAGAAGAAACAAAAAGCCTTTTTTTTTAATAAGAAATAAGAAAGATCAAGATCTTTACCTCTTCTAAGCAAGATTGAAGAAACAAATAGAGAAGGGACACTTGCCAAAGCACCAATAGAAGCTCCTTACTTTCACTCCAACTACCAAAATTTCACAATGGTAAAAACAAATGGTGAAGAATTCCTACCACGCCCTTCTATTTATAGATATTTTGGGAGTTTTCAAAAGTTTTCTATAATTTCTTTATTTTGAGGTACAAATTATTTCATTAAAAGTGGGTTTTTACTTTTTATTTTATATAGTTTTGGTAAGTTGTCTTTTAATGTGCTTTTTGGAATTTTTCAAGGAAACATTAAGTTATGGATATGATATAATATTTTTTAGTCTTTTTCAAGCTTGGAGTTGAAATGAAAAAGTACCGAGCATCTTTAATCACTTTTCACATGCTTGTTAAAACCCAAGTAAAAGAGTGTCGAGTATACTTTTTTTCTTTTTTCAGACTCGTCAAAAGTGGATTATGAAAAAGGAACCCAGTTACAGAGTTATATTTAATCTCTTTTAAGTCTCCTTAAAAACAAAAAAATATTTCCAAGCAAACTTGTTATGTTCATGCTTGGAAAAGAATCCAAACAGTCGACTGGTCGAGGGTAGGTTATCTCTTTTTTGGACCCGCTAGCCTTATTTATGAAAATGAACTTTTGGAGTCTTCTTAGTCATTTCAGACTCTCTAAACAAGAAATGACAAATTAGTTTTCTTTCATTAGACTCGTAAAACAAAACGATGAAATACCCTATTTGGGAATGAACCCCTCCTTTCTCAGGTTCGTAAAAAGTACGAGAATGGACTCGCCGTTTGATGAGCTTCAATGAGTGTTTGTCACCCTATTTGTACTTGTAAAAATGAAAAGAGGCACTCATATTTTGATATGGGGAAATTAAAGGAAAGGGGAATGGTTTTCATTTGTATTTATGGTAGTCTACAATCCACCTTTGAACATGGCACTTGTCTGCATTTGCATATCTGAACAGTTGGGTAATTAGCTTGTCTTCGAGTTGATCCTCTTTAGTGAGTCACCTGACTCCTTTGAGTCAATTCAAATAATGCTTCATCATATTCCTTGCATTACACCCGATTCTATTCTCATTAATTCAATGCTACCAAGTCACATTTTGTGTGCCAAAGTGTTCAAATGATGTCTCACCCAGAAAAATAACTAAATAATAAATTTACTTGTCCCTAAAGTCAGTCATGTCTGAGTCAATTTCATCACTTCAAATAAATTTGTGTTCCTAGTTTCGTGTCACTGACGTCAGAATCATTATGGCCCTCCTGTGACGAGTCTATTCCTATCGACTTCAAGTCATTATCCAAGAATTAGACCTAGAAACCTAAAGAGTACCTTGGGCCTGCATGCCTTAATGGCAGGTTACCTTGATTTCAACATGATTTTACATAATTGGATCTTGATTGAAAGATATCATTGAGTGTTAGACTCCAAATCATTTATTCACATTCGATGATATGTACTAAGATACCTTGGGAATCATTGACATCAATGGTGATTTCCCTTGGACTTGTTAACAGTTGATATCAATGACTAGTAATCAAGTAGTTTCTACCATGTTCGACATCAAAATGTATATTCACATGGTTAGGATCGTATTAGTTGGATATTGGAATGAATACCCTGAGTGGTTAGGCTTCACCATCATGATTGCCTATGCTCATGTTGCGTTTGGAGTCCATTTAGAGTCCTGACACGGATCCACATTGTATGTTTGGTGGTTGTGTTCTGTATTTGATATTGAGAGACATGGATATACTTTGTATGTTATGTAGCTATGTATTACCTAATATTCCACTTATACATGGATCTACAGTGTATTATTGGTAGCCATGACATGGTCATCATCATAGATCTGCAGTGTATTGGTCCACAGCTATGATTAGTTTGGATAGAGTTAGTTACTAGTCCTATGTTAGTTATGAGCCTATCTCTCTTTGCCTATGTATTAGGTGGATATCTTGAAAAATATTTCACCTATTACTTCCTTCTAGATTCATACTTTGGGGGGCATTCTGTTGCACCTGGAAATTCCACATTTCCTTTCAACCTCCTAGAAAACCTGACCTAAGCCATTTGGTAATATTTTTTCCCATATCTTGGAGGGAAGGTGCCTTTCTACCCTTTACATAGAGCGCTGACGATGCTTCTGAAAATGGATTAAAAAGTGTCTATAGTCTCTTTCTTTGACAAAACCCTAGGTCAGATCCTATGTCCTTTCTACTAGGAGTGTCGATGGTCAAAAAATAGGAAAAAAGAAGGTTCTAGAAGCTTCCATGCAGAATCCTCTGTGGAGTTAGTTCCTACATACTTGGGAGAGGTGGAATTTTCCTCCCTCACCTGTTGGGATCATATCCTATCCATTTTCCAAGTCACCTCATGGGTTCTAGGCCTATAAATGAACCCTTAATGATCTGAAGTGAAGGAGGCCAATAAAAGTATCCTTATGTTGTTAGTTTGAAGTCTGAATTAGAGGTAAAGTAGGGCTAGCTCATATCTGGAGGGATCTTCATAGATATAGAGGATTGTAGATGTTCTTATGGATATTGAAACCATCGACATCAAGGCTTAATTGTACTTATTTCTCTTTCATAATTAATACAAATACATTCCCCTTTCCTATATATGATGTATTGATTTTAATTAGATATTATCGGACTCCTTGATCACTGATATAAATAATCAATTTATCATTATTCTCTCATCTTGTTTGTTTGTCTTTTGATTGGTTTTGCAGGTATTGAACCATTGCAAGGGATTTTGGAGAAAATACAAGGAGATCTAAAGTTGATTTATATTGTATTTCATGTTATTTAAGTTGATTGTTTAAGGAAAGGATGTGTTGATATGTCTTTTTGTTATGTGCTTGTGACTTACAGTGCAGAGGAACAAGTAGTGTCCACACTGATTGAGAATTCCTTATAACATTAATAGTATGATCAGCACCAAGTCCAAGTGAATCAGATGAAGAGAAACAAAAGAAGAGGATAGAAGAATTATTGAGGAGTGAATAGTATAGATTCTGCGAGTAATTGAACTTTTGGTTCAATAAATGCAGAACATAGTTTACTTTGCAAGTTATTGAGTGTTGATACCTTCGATTATACTCACCAGAAGTTTGAATTTGAAATTCTCTGTGTGCATGTGTATGTTTTCACTTTGAACTTTGATATAAGTACAAAGAAAGATTGAAAATTCTATGTCAAGTTAGTTACAACAAAGGGATAATAAGTTATCCTTTGTCATTGTTTTCAAAGGGGGAGAAGGTTAAGGTGTTTCCATCAATGCTAAAGGGGGAGATTATTGGAAATATGGATTATAGTTGTCATTGATGACAAAGGATAAGAAAAGGACATGATGGCATAGTGAACTCAGTGAAAGACAAATGAAAGACAAAAGGTGAACTCGGTATAAGTCAAAGGAAAGACAAAGGTAGTGATGACATGGCATGAATGATAAAATGGAAGATATGATGACACAGAATAACATAATTGATGGAATATTAGTAAGAGAAATTACCTATGATGATGTGACATCATTATGAAGAAATATGGAAATTGGTGAAAATTAGGAAATTGGTTAAGTATGGATAAATAGTCAAAACTAGTATAAGAGGGTATAAAGAGAATGACTTCCCTAAATCATGGGTTAGATTAAATTCCTGTGGAAAATAGAGGTCTTGTAGACTTTGGTTTTCTCTATATGACCATGCTTCCATATTGTCTTGGAAGCAACTGAGGACGAAGTTATGGACCTGCCGAAACAATGTTTTTAGGAAGATTAGATCAAACTAAGAAATTTTTCTAAGTGTCATAACATAAATTTGGAAGACTATTTTCAAATGTCCTCCAGAATATGTGTGTTGTCAGTAAGATCTAAAGGATGACATGATCCTAATCCCTAGTGAACTAGCTATCCATCCATGAAATTAGATTCTCATTTGGTTTTTACACGAACGAATTATCAACATGTCAAAACTAAAAAAAATGTTAGTTTTCATGTTGAGATTAGAATTGGCTAAGTGATAAAGTAAAGAAATCATAGATCCGACAATCAGGAAGAATTTCCGCACATGTTTCGAAGGATGAGGATCAATTCCACATAATATAGGAAGAAGGGTTGTAGATCAACAAGGATTTGAAATTGGACGATTGAGAATTAGTCCGCAAGAAGATCGACAGTTGATACTAGATCTACAAGGAAAGAGGACAAGACATAATTTCCGCAAAAAATCAAGATCCAACAGTTGAGAAGTGATTCACCAAAACAAATCAATTGTTCAGAAAGGTTAGTGTGGGTGCGAAACCATGGAAATAAAAAGGGTCAAAGTTTTGGAAACATTGAGTTTTCAACTTCCACATTCCACAGTGTAGGAATGGAAGTGTGGGTGCAGAACCGCAAAAATCAAAATGTCAAAGTCGTGAAAAATTGAGTTTCTGACTTCCGCATTCTGCAGTGGGGAAAGGCCAGTGCGGAAAGGTCAATGAGGGTGTGGAACCGCAGAAATCAAAAGGTCAAAGTTTTGGAAACATTGAGTTTCTGACTTTTGCATTCCATAGTACAAGAATAGAATTGCGGGTGCGAAACCACCATGGGGACTTCACTTAGTGAACCTCTCCCATAGCATGTGTGATCGTGAGATATTAAAGAATACCCTTAATTTCCAGAGATATTGCCCCAACATATTTTTGTTGAAACCCCCTCCCAATACTTAAAACCTCCTCCCCATCCCTTTTTATACCTCAATCCTTATAAACCACCCTACCCACCGCCACCTTAAACCCCTCATACCCCCCAATACCTGCAATATATTGGTTCAATTTTTGATAATTTTAAAACCCACAATATGAACTAATGTGATAGGATATTGTTCAATAGGTGAAGTCCCCGTGGGAACCATGAAACTCAAAAGGTTCAAGTTGTGGAAAAAGTGAGTTTTCGACTTCTGCATTCTGTAGTACAGAAAATGAAGTGTGGAAAGGAAATTATGGAAAGAAGAAGAGAATAAGCTCATTTTTGAAATGTTGAGTTTTCGACCCCCACATCCCATGATCTGGAAGATCGACGGTTAGAAAGACTTCCGTAAGAGATCGACTATGCGAAAAGGTTAGCGCCAAAAATTAAAGGAAGAGAAGTGTGAAAACAATGTTTGAGCTTTTGAGAACCCGCACTCCGCATCCCGTGATCCAAATGATCAATGATGATGAAAGGATAGTGAGGAAAACAAAAGGGAGAGAAATTCAAAAAAACGTTTGAGATTCTGAGATCTCGCACTCCACATCCTGCATTCTGGAATACCAATGGTCACGAAGAATTCTTAAGGAGATCAACAATGTAGAACGGTTGAGAAAGAAATAAAAGTGCACAAAGTCACATTTCAAGATTATACGGTGGAAATTAGAGGTGAATGAAGATAAAAGGCTACATGATATTTCTATTTTCAACATGTAGGTGATTTAACCACTGAGATGGGAGCAAAATCGTAAAAATAGTTTAATTTTGGTTTTTTCTCCATTGTTGATTGAGGTATTTGAAAGATCCAATGCCTAAGAATGATTTCTCCCATTAGAATAACTAGGTTTATAACCAAGAGACTGTATGCAAAATTATTGTGGAATCCATGTTTTTGCTAACTAGATCAGAATTACTGTTGCGAGGATTCACAATGGTGAAGAGGGCGTCCAAAAATGGTAAGAAAAAATTATGCAGGAAGCTCGCATATGGAAGGTGAAGCCCATGTTTTGGGAGAGAAATATGCCCACCATCTAAAGAAGATGAAGCCTGTAGGTGAAATAAGGAAGGGATCCCACAGAGGGTTTAAAGAAGTCTGCAAAAGGTATGAGGAATCTTGGAGGCATGGTGGAATATCATACTTGCATTAAAAATGAAGTGCACAGGCCTCTGGATGAGTTAATTAATTAAATAAAATATATAAATAGATAGAGATACAAATTAATTAAAATTAGAGGAAGCACGATGGTATGAATATGGAATAAGGTTTAATCAATTAGATAAATAAAATGTGTAATAATACAAAATTGATTAAAGAGAAATGTACATAAATAAAATAGAGAGGTAATGTGTTTGATGGAAAGACACGAAGAGTGAAAAGGTGTGTTTGTATTTAATGAAGAAGTACGAGCAGTTTGAAAATGCATGAAAGAGATACTTAATGAAGAATTGAGATAGAAGGAAAGGTGTCTCTGAGGTGTTTGTGGGTGAATAATGAATATATAGGTAGAAGACCAGAAGTCAGAGAATGCAAAGTGTATCTCTGCAATCTAGAATCTTGCAGAAGCAAGATAGAAGACTAAGTAAAGAAATCCAGAGACAGAGTTTGAAGAAGGTCTAGGAAGTTTAATAATATCAAATTAGGGTGGTAGGGTGGTGTTAGGATTATTAATCCTCCCTTGTACAATTTGGTCATATGTCTAAATAAGTAGTCATGTCTAAATTGGGAGTCCACCTAGTCTATTTTTAGTCACTAGCACCATTGGGTCCACTTGGCCTAATTGGGGCACATGTTCTAGTTACTAAAGTGTGGGGAACACTGATTAAGGACTACTACCACTGCTTGCACTTGCATGCATCAATTTGGGAGCCTCCTAGATCAATTACTACAATTTAAGAGCCACTGGGAGTGCCGACACCAACCTTTATCAGTTGAGTTCAGTTAGTGACTAGTCAAGCTGAGTTAGGAGTTAGTTACATTCAGTTCTAGTCCTCTACACTCAGTTAGTGCTAGGTTTTCATGGCTGCATGTAGCAGAGGCACATTTATCACCTACCATAGTCCATTAGCCTCATTCAACACTTAATTAGACACTTGAGTTGTGTTTTAGAACTCCCCTAAACTCTGCTAATGGTTTAGACAAGGTCAATTAACTATTGAGTCCTCTGACAGTGATTTAAACAAGGTCTTAGTTATCTATAGTCAAGTAGAGTCTAATAAATTTGAATTTCCTCATGTGGATTCAAATTGCATGTGGCTATTTAAGCCATTGTACTTCATTGTAATTACTATCTAATTAATCTTTGATTAATGAAAAGCATTCACAACTGCAAGCCATATTTGCACTGTTTCATTCTTCAATAACTGAGTAAATTGTGTGATCTATCTTGTGAGTTGTGTGTTTGTCCATAGATCTATGTGCTTAATTTGATATGGTATCAATACCTAGGTAAAAAAGGCACTTCTCCTCCTCATATCTCCTACTGGATCATTTTTTAACAAAATTGCTCCTTCCAGCTCTGCACCAGAAGCAGAAAGCTTACCACTTAATAACCCAAGTTAAGGAATTGTTGATCAAGCTTGATCAACTATGCAGGGTGTGATGAAAATCTGAAATGTGTAGGTTGTTGACCTTACGGTGCCCCTTTTGTGTTTTTGCAAGTACAAATTCAAATGGCTTCATCAATTCTATATTCATTGGTTCCTCTTATCCCCCTATTAACAAACTATTCAGAATGGAAGATGAAGATGATTGCATCTCTGAAGAGACAATATCTCTATGAGGTGTATATTGGAATTGGTGAAGATTCCTTTGAGAGAAAGGATGACTGTCTAAATGAATGTGATGTATCTTATGGAACAATGTGTATGGCCATTTCTCCTAGCATGCGCTACCTCAAAAGATCTGTTAAAAACCCAAAGGATATCTGGAAAATATTGGACAAAACCTTTGGAATGATTGATGAGGATCATAATAGCACTTTTGAGAGCACATATAGAAACATAAGCATCCTTGATCCAAAAATATTGGCCTCCACTCTCTCTGATGAAGTTGTTCAAAATGAAGAAGAAGTAGAAGGTTCTACACTGTTAATTCGAATTGAAGTCAGTCTCCTTACGGTGAATCCTTCTCTTGATGCTCCATAAGTTTATGAGATATATGATATATCATATCCTCATATGGATGAAACATAAGAAGACATTTGAATCTCTGATATTGAAGAAAAACACTGCTGCACTTCCATGCAAACATTCACCGGTGATTTTCCTTTGAATTTTGTGCAAAATTTGCTAGTAATTGCTTCCAAAAGTGAAGAGAAATTTGATTTTTCTCCCTATATGTTGGTGATGGTGTGAAAATATGTCATACCTTGGATATTTTGGAATAAATAATGTTACCAGAGTGATCCATTCACTCCCCGTGATCTAGATATTCTAGCAAATTCCTACAAGTTTGCATGCACCAAAATTCGGAATTTTGAAGAAGAAGAAAGCTGTGCATCCACCGTCTCGGTTGACCATTTCTTTGGATATGATATGAACCTTATTGGATATGATATGATATTATTTTTATATCATATGATATTTCTTGGTTTAATATTTCAAATTCATAATCTTTCAGTACTGCTTGTAGTTGTTCTCATCAACAGTGTGAAGAAACAAGTACCGCAAGTCTCCTACAAAATTGCTGCTGGGGATTTGATTTCATTTCACAGTTTTGGATCTGTTGTGAAACTATTTATATATGATTTAATTTTTGATATGATATTATTTGGTTCATATTTTAAAATCCAAGAGCTTTCATTCATGCTTGTAGCTGCTCTCACCAATTTCGGTGTGAAAAATCAAGTACCGCAATTTCTCTTCAAAACTGTTGCTGGGGATTTAGTGTTAGTTTCCTCTTATGAGGTTGCTGAAATTTTATTATGTGATTAATTAGATATTTAAGAATATATATCATACTATGGAGCTCAATAATTCACTCTCAACAGTCCTAGTGCTTCACTACCATTGATCACATGCTCATCTCTTCACAGAACTAGTAACGAGGAAGACATTCTGCATCCGCCTGAACACTTGCTCCTAACACTTGGGGCTGATTTTAACACTCATGGTTTTCTGGTAATGGATGAAACATATCAGTTTCTTGAGTGTTCCTCACATGTTCTGAATCCTCAAGAACCTTTTCTCACTTATCAGTTGACTTCAATTGCTCTACATGGGTCCACTCTTCATCCTGCAGCTGTCTATATTTCTGATTTAGTTGAGCATATCATTCTTCTTCCAAAGAGGAAGATTCCTCTAGACATAATTATGGAGAGTTTCAAATTCTAGGCCCAGGATACATGTGCACAGAAGAACTAGATTGATCCTGATTCTACCTGTTTAATTAGAGGGGGGGATTTTTTCCCATGTGGTTTTTTCCCCAGCTCCTTGTATTGAGAAGGTACTTTAATTTACTTGATGTAATGGGTGACCTATGGTATTAGTTACTAGGGCCCATAGATTTTCCAAGTTAGCATTTAGGAGGGGTATTAGGATTATTGATCCTCCCTTTTCCAATTTGATCATATATCTAAATCAGGAGTCATGTCTAAATCGGGAGTCCACCCAGTCAATTTTTAGTCACTAGCACCATTGGGTCCACTTGGCCTAATTGGGGCACATGTTCCAGTTACTAAAGTGTGGGGAACACTAATTAAGGCCTAATTCCACTTATTTCACTTGCATGCATCAATTTGGGAGCCTCCTTGATCAATTCCTACAATTTAGGAGCCACTAGGAGTGTCGACACCAACCTTCAGTAGTTGAGTTCAATTAGTGACTAGTCAAGCTAAGTTAAGAGTCAGTTACATTCAGTTCTAGTCCTCTACACTCAGTTAGTGCTAGGTTTGCATGGCTGCATGCGAGAGAGATGCATTTATCACCTACCATAGTTAGTTAGCCTTAGTCAACACTGAAGTAGACACTTGAGTTGTGTTTTAGAACTCTGTTGAACTCCGGTAATGGTTTAGACAAGGTAAGTTAACTATGGAGTCCTTTGATAGTGATTTAGACAAGGAATTAGTTACATACAGTCAAGTAGAGTCTAATCAATTCAAATTTCCTCATGTGGATTTCAATTACATGTGGCTATTTAAGCCATTTTACTTCATTGTAATTACTATCCAATTACTCTTTGATTAATGAAAAGCATTCACAGCTGCAAGATATTTTTGTATTGTTTCATTCTTCAATAACTGAGTAAATTGTGTGATCTATCTTGTGAGTTGTGTGTTTGTCCACAGATCCATGTGCTCAATTTAATAGGTGGTGCTAGGGAATCCTGCATTCCTACAAGGAGGTCTTATCATCCTTCCAGTAGTGGCTAGAGAATTAGTGTATGGGTGTATCCTTGTCTTTAGGTGCAGGTAGAAACTAGGGTGTGGGCGCATCCTTCAGTGGTGGCTGAGAAACTTGGGGTTTGTGGTATCCAACAAGTGGGTGCTTGAAAATAATTATTGTAATTGAAAAAAAACGTTTTGTAGATAATAGAAACGTGTTGGTAGTTTACCTTATTAGGGTTCCATGATAAAATCCGTGTTCTGTGTATCTGTGATATAGGCTCCTTCCTGTTGTACAAACACAAAATCAATAACATGGGAGACCATAGACTTCCTAAGCTAGCTTTTAATTCCAACAAACACCACCTAAGGCTCATGTAAGGTTGGTATAAAGATACCAAGTCCTAGTTAATCCACTAGGAGATCGATGAAAATGTTGCATTGCAAAATACCAATAACATTAAAAATATTGTTACTTCTAAGTTTAAAGAGAAATTGTGGCATGAGAAAGATTTAGAGGCTAAAATAAAATTATGATATTATAAGGAGGTCATCAACCATACCCTAGAAGATAAAAATTATCTCTCTATATTAACCAGTTCAAAGAAAAAGATTAGTATAGCCTATATAATAATGAAATCGCATGAGATCCATAGTGAAACAGGTCGTTGGACAGTTCCTAAAACACCATTAGTGGAAAGGATCTATCATCTCTGTGAGAATAGGAACATTGAATATGAAAATCACTTACTCTTAGATTTCCCTATGTATACCCACATTAGATCTCAAATTCATAATATTTGCTGCTATACCGACCTTCCTATCCTTTTAACTTGTCAAAATTATAGTGAGCTCAAGATGCTTCTCACCAAGCTCTCTGAGCATAGGAATACAATTTTAAAACAAACTAATTAATTTGTTTCTTTAGGTTCGATAGACCAAAGTTTGGTATCTTTGGACATTAAACATCATCATCATCTTCAATAAGTAGTTTAAAAGGAAAAAAGTCAACAATACTGATTCACCCCCCCTCTCAGTATTGACTAACTATCAACACTAGAAATTACAGTTTCCAAGTATTATGGTAACTTACTTTCTTTTCAGTTTTCACATGTTGTGATTGCCTTGATGTAAGTTATACTTTGTGTGCTGGTTTTGTTTTTGTGTAAGGATTGTTTTCATCATTCTTAATGTCTCTAAAACTTTGTTTACTAGTTCTATATTGCAGACCGGGTTATAAAGGTTAATAGGTCTTACTTAGCCTATCGACTAAAGCATATCCTATTTGTTTCTATGCAGGTATTTTGGTGGAGAGCTTGCTTCATCTTGTAACATATAAGAGTCCTAGGTAAGGAAACCAAGAGGACCGTAAACATGCTATGGAAAAATAACAACACACTAATGCATTCAACTATGCATTGTTTCTTTCTACCATATTAGAACACGTTTTAAATAAACACATAGTGGCATTTAAAACTATGTAGTATCGAGGGTGTGTGAACTATAGAGATTTGGGTAAAATATTTCAAACCAAGTGGTGGTGGGTAAGGTTTTTGATAGTGACCACGTGAAAAGTACAATGGCATGGTGCTTTCCGGTTGGATGAGGGTTTTACCCTCTTCGATCTCTATGGTTTTGGAACTTTTGCATTTTCTATTGTGTTGTGGGCTGGGGAAGAGCTGAATACTCTTAGCCCCTCCATATTTTTATTTCTACATATGCTAAACATCTCAGTATTCTCCAGTATCCTTTTGTGTTTACTCAACCAAGCCAATGGTGTCAGTTCCTTTCATTAGTTTCATGCAGAGATAAAAAAGTCGGTAAGGTTTTCTCTTATGCTATTTACTCATAATCATTTTTCTTTACTGGAAGATATTTCCTTAACATAAATTAATACTTGTTTTAAATCTTGATTTGTTGTTTGTTTGTGGGACACTCTTTCTGGTTCACTTAATGTCACTGCTAGGTGCACAACGCTTGGGGTTTGGTAAGGTTCAGGGCTTTTGTAAGACCTATGAGCCTTGAACATTTGGTCTTTGGTGAAATGTGCAATGTTTCCTCCCTTTTTGGACTGTGTTATCGGATAAATATACTCAAGTGGAATCAAGCTAGATCTCCCTAGTCCAAGTGGATCTAGAACAAATCAAATACAAAATAGAATATACTTTCCTAGATCAAATATAAATGTAAGATAAAATATAGATCACTTACCTGAAATATGCATATCCTCTTCTCTCTTTGTTGATCCAAGCTCTAGAGTCTTTAGATCTTTAGCTGCAAAACCCTGTCAAGCAAGTGGAAACAAGAAAATGTATATGCATATCCAAACATATAATTGATCTAAGCTAAAAGTTAAGGAAGAAAGCTCTAAACATTATTAGAAGGACTATGTTTATGGAAATGTATTTGCATTAATGTAACCAAGGAGATACATAGAATTACAATGAGAAGGACCATCACAACCTAGCCTTAACGCTGCAATATTCCATCCAACAATCCAAGCCAAGACAAGCCTCCAAAAGATAGGGATCACCTAGAGATTCCACCAAAATAATAGTACCATAGTCCTTCCTTTCTTCCAAATGGAGAGAGGGTTTAATTTATAAGGATAAAGGGATAGAGTAGATTGAGGATTAGGAGGATGAGTCCAAGGGATCTTCCCTATAGGTTAGGAATTGAATTCCACCTCACCTAAATGATAGGGATATACCTCCACCTCATCCACCTTCGAGAAGAGTCTCGAAGCTCCATTTTTTCCCCTCAAAACACCACCGGTGGATCTTCCATGAAGGTAAAGAGCACCATTGGTGCACTTATATTGAAGGGGAAAATCACCAAAGGTGCACCTAGCATGAAGGGGAAAAGCACCGACCTTCCTAAAGAGGGAAAAAAGTAGGAAAAATCTCAATCTCAATAAACTTTAGAAAAGGGAAATTTTGGGATTAGGCAAAGGGTTGACAAATGGATCAAGAGGACAAGATTTCAGAATACCCCCCAAAGCATGAAGTTAGAGGAATGCGATAGGTGAATGCTTTGTAAAGTGAAGAAATTGAAGGCAAGGATGTTGGTAGGAAGTTGCTGTAGTACCACTGACTCAAATCTCATATGACTCATAACATGGCTGCCGACCAATACAATGCAAATCCATGGTAGTAGAGACTGATTGAACACAATCATGGCTACTAGACACAAGCATAGATCTATAATGAGATGATAACATAGCCATGACCAATACAGAGTGGATCCATGTAATACGACTCAAAACAAACTCCATCACAACCTGGGTGAGATATCTAACAACCCAAGGTCTTCAAGCCGAACCCACAACGATACAAATCTAACCATGTGATTACAATGTCTTGATGTCGAACATGGTAGAAACCAGTTGATTACCATTCAATAATGTAAACTATTAATGAGTGCAAGGGAAATCACCGTTGATGTCAATGATTCCCAAGGTATCTCAGAACATACCATCGAATGTGAATAAAGAATTTGGAGTTGAACACTCGATGAGATATTTAAATCAAGAGTCAATGATGTAAAATCATATTGAAAGCGAGGTAACCTGCCATTAAGGCATGCAGGCCCAAGATACTTGTCTTGGTTTCTACTTCTAATTCTTGGATAAGGAGTTGAATTCAATAGGAATAGACTCGTCGAAGGAGGGCCATGATGAATCCCCCATCATCGACATGAAACATGATCATAGATGTTTTGGAGTGAACTGGATAGTAGAGTGATGTGCGAGACTAACTCAGAGATGACCAACATGATAGAAGGTAAGATGACTATAGACAGTGGGAAAAAACTTCTCTTGAACATGGGCATGGTATGAATTGGAAGTATTGACACAAGAATGATACCAATCCCCCAATGCAAGTGAAAATAGGAGTATTCTTGGACAACTCAAAGGAGGTAAGAAGACTCATGGAATCAGTAGGACTCGAAGGCAAATGGATTACCCAAGTACTGAAATGCATATTCAAATTAGTGCCATGTTCAAGAGTGACTATGTACTACCACAACAAAATACGAACTCTTTCCTTAATTACCCCATCATGATTGATGAGTACCTCTTTGATTTTTAACGAGCTGGAAGAGGGTAACAAATGCTCGATATAGCTTGTCTTTCAGACAAGTCCAATATCATATGTTTTATGAACCTGAGAAAGGAGGGGTTCATTCCCAGAAAGGGTCCTTCATTGTTTGATTTTACGAGTCCAATGAAAGTAAACTCATTTTTCGTTTCATGTTTAGAGAGTCTGAAATGACTAAGAAGAATCCAAAAGGACCTTTTTCGTAAATAGGCCTAGTCGATCCAAAAAATAGATAGCCTACCACCAACTAGTCGACTGTTCTGATACTTTTACAAGTGTGAATGTAGCAAGTTCGCTTGGCAATCTTTTTGTGTTTTTTAGGGAGATTGAAAAAAGATTACATATAACTCCGTAACAAATCCTTTTTTCATAATCCAATTTTAACGAGTCTGAAAAATAGTAAAACTTTACTCAATACCTTTACACTAAGTTTTTAACGAGCACGCCTAAGGTATAAAAGTCACTCAGAACCTTTTTAATGTTTGAATCTAGAGCATGAAAAAGTGATAAAGTAAGATGAAACAAGTTTTCATGTTTTAACCAGAGCATGAAAAATAAAAAGTAAGCTTGACACCATCTTACTATTTTTAATGAGATCAAAGATCAGTCGAAAGAATGCTCAGGGTATCTGCTTCATTTTTAATGATCTTGGAATAGAAAATAACTATGCTCAAGGTCAGTTTTATTTTTTAATTATATTGAAACCAAGAATAAACACTGCTCAGGGTCAGTTTTATTTTTTAACTAGCTTCAAAACAAGAATAAACACTGCTCAAAATGACTCCCATTGATGAGTGATTTCCCAACATGATGTCTAGTGGTTGGTACTTTCCCCCAGTATAAATATCAAGTAACTTAATTCCAATATAAAGAGGTAGGGTACATGCCCCCCAAGCTTCTTTTCTCCTACTTTACAAGCAAGTGAAATGAAGGCTCAAATATTGAGTCTTGACACAATGGAAGGAACCATTTCATTTTTAAATGAGTTTGACAAGAAAAAGGAACCGTGCTCAAGGTGACCTGTTTCATTTTTACACAAGCTTGAAACAAAAAGTAGCCATGCTTGTGGGGACCTATCTCATTTTTACAAAAGCTTGAAATAGAGAATAACTATGCTTGAGTAGACCCGTTTCATTTTTACACAATCTTGAAATAGAAGGTAACTATTCTTGGAGAAATCTATTTCATTTTTTAACGAGCTTGACATAGAAAGGGGACTATGCTCACAACATCCGTTTAATTTTTTGACGACCTTGACATAGAAAGGGAACTATGATGACAATGTCTGTTTCATTTTTTAACGAGCTTGACACAAAAAGGAACCATTCTCACAACGTTTTTTTCATATTTTAACGATATTGAAACATAAAAGGAACTATGCTCACAATATCTGTTTCATTTTTTAATGAGCTTGACACATAAAAGGAACTATGCTCACAAACCAATAGTTCTAATCCAACATGATGTCCAGAGGTTGGTGGGTTTCCCCCTTACATAAGAAGCTAGCGACTTAACTCCAGTATGAAGACCAGAGGCTGGATCCATGCCCCCCATTTTACCTATGATGGGAAGAAGCTAACTAGAATGAGAAAGAACCACAAGAACATGTGGGACATTCATGAAAGTTTGATGACTGGGAGTTATATGATGATCAGGTTTAATGAAGGAAAGTTGATCAATGGTCAAAATATTCCCATCGTGGGGAAAATACATCACGCAAAAAAGTGTGGACACTACATCTTTCATGGCATAAACATAATCACGTCCAAGGAGCAAATTTAATTCGAAGGGACCTTGGAATACCATAACATCGATACAGACAGTTTTTCCTTCCAAAGTGATAGGCAACTGAAAAAGGATCCCTAAAGGTGTTGTAGGTCTTCAATTAAAATCTAGTATCTGATCAGTAGTTGCCACAAGTGGAGGAGAACCTATGGATTTCCAAGCAGTAGAGGATAGAATGCTAACAGAATCCCCTTCATCAATGATAGTGTAGAGTATACTCTTAGAAGTAACTCACACAACTTTCTAGAAAGGAACACTCGAATGAAGACAAGATTCTATTAGGTTACTCTAGTCAAAGGAAATAACTTCAATAATTGGAGAAGGTTCTGTCGAAAGAGATAAAACTTCCTCTTGCATAGAATAATAAGAACTAACTACGAAAACTTCAGCAAGATTATTTTCACTCTCAATTAGAGGAGAGGGACAAGACGAAGACTGTGTCGAAGGGACTACTTCAGTCTCAACACTCTCTGATGAAAGGGTGGGATTGGGTGGAGATGACATCGAATCGACCACTTTAACTTCACTCTCCAAAGGAAGAGTGGGATCAAGCAAGGATGGACTTGGATCGACCGCTTCAACTTCACTCTTCAACAGAAGTGTGGGATCAACCAAGGATGGACTTGGATCAACCACTTGATCAACTAATGGAGTATCAAGGGACAACTTACAATAACTGGTTGGAAGTTGTTGCTGAGGAACACTGATATATTCCAACAACTTTGAAGCTTCATCCATGTGAGGACAAAGGTAAGTATGGTGCATATATTTACATAGAAATCAAGGATACCTAACCTTTCCTTTTTGACTCTTAACCAAATAGTCACTGGTTGATGGGGCATCATCAGCATGACGAACAAAGACTGATGACACATGATGTTTAGACCACACTTTCGACACACTGGAAATACCAGGATAGTCCTTGAGAAGGTGATCACCCTTGCAAAGTATACAAGGGAACTTAGCTTTACGGGTGCTAAAAATAGGTACATCAATACCCTCAACATGATGAACAGTGGATGGTGGGCTTCCAACATGAAGGTCAGAGGTTGGAGCAATGACCTTCTGCTTAGTGTTATTCTTCTTAGCCTTTCTTTTCATCTTCTTCTTACTCACTTGTTTTCTAACATTAGAGTTTTCAAAAGGTGAAGAGGAAGAAAGGGAAGTCGATTCAACATTCGAGGAAGAAGGAGAAGGGTTCACATCAGGTTGATGCTCATGTGGTAAAGAAGCAGGATCCAACACAAAGGATGCATTTTGTAAGATAGGATTGGAGAATAACCATACAGGTAATCCTATAGTCAATCCGGGAAGGTTCAAAGTGGCCATGAAAGGAGGACCAAAATATCCACAAGGGGGAGAAATAAAAGACATACCCTAAAAATTTTCTCTTGACTAGTGGTCTTGGGAAAGTCTCCCATATCTGAACTCTCTAAGAATGTCTGAAATACCACACAATTCAAACATTATTCAAGTTTGAAAGAAACAAGAGAACTGTGTGAATAGGAGTGGATCAAAAGTTAGGACTCTCACAGGATTATCAAGACTTCAGAACTCTACGATGTCACAGGAATCCTAAGAGGGTCTCCCAATATACACTAGTTATAGGGGATCTCAAATCCGTAGTGCTGTTGTCTAATGTACAACCGTACGAAAGGGGCTTTCCAATATACAATCAAGTAAATGAAATACCTTAAGGTTATGTGAAAGGACATTCGATATACCGACGATACATGGAAGAAGCACACAATCCTTGGGATCCATTGGAGGCAATAAATGACAGCTGCCACGCTTAATGACGTCGAAACACGTCACTAACTTACACACAGTTACTAAATGATTTTAAACCAAAGCTAGTGTTAATTTTATCTTAAGAGGTTAATTGGATGCATGATGTGTAGACAGGAAATGTAAAAAGAATGCAAATCCTAACTACATGACAATGCAAATTTCTCTTTCGATGAAAACTACCTAAGGTAGGGAAAGCATTTTCTGTTAAAAAGATAGAAATCAGATATCTAAGAAAACCAAGTTCTAGTCAAAGCAAAATATGAAGCTTCAAATATTAACATCAATCACATTTCTTGAAAATACCTATGGATACATGCATGCTCCTAGAGGGGTCTGGGGGGGGTCCAGGTCCATACCTATGGCTTGTTTTTTTTTGTTTTTTTTTTAAATTTGCTTCTCTTTTAATTGAGTTTTCTCTTCAAAAAAACATGAATATGAATAATAAGGAAATGGATAACTTTCTTCTCATATATACAAACAGAAAAAGAGAGAACATATACAACACTCCATTCATTCAGAAATCAAAAGGAATATGACAAGCACCCAAACAACTCCAAACAGATCAAGAGTTGCTCCCAATCAACCAAAATGCAACCAAAAATCAATGAATGAGGGGAGGAAGGGTTTGGATACCAGATCTAACTATCCAAATAGATCTGAAGAGATCTATAAATGTGAATAGGAATGGAAAGGAAGAGCTAATAGGTGGAGCTTTGAAATTTCCTACCACAACCAAGTCATTCACTTGACTAGTAAAGCATCCCAAAATCAACAAAAACAAATCCAAACAGAGATAATGTTGGGTCTAGGGGGTGTATGACTATCATATACAGCCTAACAACCACAATCCATCAAACCAAAACCAAAAAATGAAGGAAAATCTAGCTTAAAACTGAGTTTCAAAGGGTCAGTGCACCACCCTATACTACACCAGAGCAGGGATAATTTTAGGGGTGAAATTTAGCCCATGGGCTATTTTTAGGTGGTTTTCTCCAAAAAAAGATTCACCATTTTTTTGATGGGGTAAAATTTTTTCACCCTAAAAATTGCCAAATTATTATAAAAACGATATAAAATCCTTGGAAATTAAATTTTTTTTTGAAAAATATCGCCAAACATTTTATAGTTGGTGTTTTTAGAATTGGTAAGATTTGCCAACATTTATACACTTTTAAATAAATATGGTTCCTTAAAATCGTCCCTATACCAGAGCACCTATGAGGACTCACGCACCTACAACACTGCAAAAGAGCTCCTATGAGGGGACCGACACACCTACAACACTGCAAAAGAGAGCCTATTAGGGGAAGGCGCACCTACAACACAGTGTAAGAGCACCGGCAGCGCACTTTATCCTAAGGAAAAGAGAGCCTATAGAGCCAACACTTACGACACTAAAAAATGATATTAAGGATGCTCTGTCCACACAACCCAGGTGCATCGGTGAAGAAACAAACCAGGGAACAACCAGATTTCCTATGGGAGAAGGGAAGAAGGTCTAATAGTGATCCAAATATCATTAAGAGGATGCAAGACACTCTTAAAAGGAAAAATACGAAGGAAGGAGGGTCTCTAGAGGATAGCAAAAGGACTGATAAAAAAATATGAAATAAATAAAATAAAATCAAATCTATGGATGTACCCAATATGGTCACCAAATTTGTTATCGGATAAATATAGTCAAGCAGACTCAAGCTAGATCTCCCTAGTCCAAGTGGATTTAGAACAAATCAAATACATAATACAATCTACTTTCCTAGGACAAATATAAATGCAATATAACCGATAGATTTCTTACCTAAAATATGCAAATCCTCTTCTCTCTTTGTTGATCCAAGCTCCAGAGTATTCAGAACTTCAGCTGCAAAACCCTGTCAAGCAAGTGGAAACAAGAAAATAGTATATGCGTATCCAAACATATAATTGATCTAAGCTAACAGTTAAGGAAGAAATCTCTAAAAATTATTAACATGACAATGTTTATGGAAAGAGATTTGTATTAATGAAACGAAGGAGATACATAGAATTACAATGAGAAGGAACATCACAACATAGCCTTAATGCTGCAATATTCCATCCAAACATCCAAGCCAAGCCAAGCCTCCAAAGCAAGATATGGATCACTTAGAAATTCCACTAGCATAAGTACCATAGTACTTCCTTTCTTCCAAATGGAGAGAGGGTTTAATTTATAATGATAAAGGGATAGAGTAGGTTGATGATTATGAGGAGGAGTCCAAGGAATCTTCCCTATAGGTAATTAGGAATTGAATTCAACCTCACCTAAATGATATGGATAGACCCCCACCTCATCCACATTTGAGAAGGGTCTCGAAGCTCCGTTTTTTTCCATCAAAACACCACTGGAACACCTTTCGTGAAGAGAAAGAGCACTGTCGGTGCACCTAGCATGAAGGGGAAAAGAGCAGACCTTCCTAAAGAGGGAAAAAGCAGGAAAAACCTCAATCTCAATCAACTTTAACAAAGGGAAATTTGGGGATTAGGAAAAGGGTTGACACATGGATCAAGAGGACAAGATTTCGGTGTAATAGACTAGCCTTGTTGGAATCTTCTAGAGTTTTAAAAAATACATACACAACCATTAAAATGGTAAACATTCTGGTGTTTTTGCCTCAATGGAATTTTTGATGATTTGAAAGATTCAAATGCTTAGCATTGTATTTAAACATACCATGAGTCTGTGCGGAGTTTATAAGAAGCTCTGAAAGTTAAAAATTTATGTGAAGAGATTTACGGTATTACGACTATTTTGAAATCATTTGTATTCTTTCGCATTGTTGTAGATTATTTTGTTTTGATAAAAAACTCTTGGAACTTCGATTCTTCTCTGTAAAAATTGAAAAGAAGGTTTTGAAAGAAATCCCGTGTTGATAAATTGTTTAGTTACTGAGTTTTGTTTTTCCATCGTGGATAAATCGGCTAGGGTTTACGTCATTTTTATTTCAATTAAAACTAGGTTACTTTGTTGTAAATGTTTTAAAAGCAAAATACTCGGTAACGCTAGCATTACGGCCTCGATTTGTTAAGTATTTTAAAAAGTGATTTATATAGGATTTGTCTTCCGTTGATTTACTGGTAAATTCCTAAAAGTATTATGCAGAGTTGGTTTGTATTTGATGTTTAAAAATGAAATCCCATTGCGATAGTTATAAACTCGGTTGTTTTTATGAATTCAAGAGAAAGAATTGGTATATGGTACGACCCAATTTCAAATAGATTTTTGTCTCGTCTATTGTAGTTTTTATTTAATATTTTAATTATTAATAGAAGGGCCTTTACATGTTTCAAAGCTTGGTTTTTTAACCATTTTTTAGAATAATCAACCCATAGTTTACCCACTTAGACATTAATTTCATTATTTCTGTCTTATTTGCCTAGTTCATGTGTCCCACCTTGTGCAAGTTGCTAATTACCTATCCATAGAGGTCAAACTTGCCATATTTGACCCATGTAGCGCTTGGGAAAGCCTTAGGAATCAAATCTGCTTTATTCCTAGCCTCCTAGGCACCTATCTGCTTTTTCTGCTTTACTGCCTCCTTTTTCAGTGTTTTAAGGCACATAGGAAAGCAAGACTAGGTGAGGTGAACTAGTTTTTTGTCCTCTTCATCCTCCACTCTTTTCTCCATGCAAAAGCATGTATGAGCTGCCATTCCACTGCTCTTTATCTTTCCCATGTGCCCTTGCCAATTCGTGAGCTCCATGACAGATTTGGGATCAGCTTTTTACACCTATGGGGGATTTTCCTATTTTGAGTAAGCCTGCTTTATGCTAGTTTTGGATGCCTCCTTATGCATTCGACCTCTTGATGTATTCTATATATTCAGAAAACTATGTTATTATAGGGTTGTCTATTGTACACTCAGTTAATATAATTTTGTGTTACAGCTCCATATTCAGTCTCCATTGTTAGCAATTTTGCATGATCAATTGTAAATTGTTGTGAGTGAAATCAATCTATTGCTGGCCTGAATTTATACATGGTATCAGATCCATTGTAGGTTGTTACTCTCCTTCAAAAATTGTTTTGCAGGTTCGACATCAAGACTGGGAGCCTTCTACTGATAGTTGGGACAGATTTTCTAAAGCTATGGATTCATAGAAAACTATCTTGACTCCCTTCAACTTTTTTGAATGGAAAGCAGAGATGGAGATCTTGTTGAGAGAGAAAGGCCTCTACAGGGTGACTATGGCTACAGAAGCAGAGGCCAATGCTGCTGCAGAGAAGATCAAATGGCACAATCGGAGAGATGAGGCTTATGGCCTCCTATGTCTCAGTATTTCCTGAGACCTCCTTTTCCATCTCGATGGATTAACTTCACCGGATCAAGTATGGGAGAATATTTCTGATATTTTTGGAAAGACAGATGAGATGAGGGGACATCAGATTGAAAATGAGCTGATTTCTCTGAGTCCCGGTAGCTTTGAATCCCTGTAGCTATATTTCTCCAAGTTCAAAGCACTAGTTTTGCAGCTGAAGCAGTGTGGTATCAAAAAGAAAGATGATCAGCTCGTATTGGCCATCCTTTCGAAGCTAGGACCTGACTACGCAGTCTTTGTTTTGACCTTCTATGCCACAAAACTCACAGCTTGAACCTGGAAGATGCCTAGCCTTGCAGATTTCATGGAATCTCTCATACAAGAATAGGACAAGCTGGTGATGATGGGCACCATCAAACCATCCAAAGACCAAGCACTGGTTGCTGGAGATTCGAGGGTGGATTCAAAAAGAAAAAATAAAGCTAAAAATCCACCTGAACAAAAGAGAGACAAGAAACAGTCTCTAGAGGATCAACAAGGTCCCAAGAAAAATACCCAGAAGAAGAAAAACAAAGGTGAAATGAACAAGTGCTCATACTGCAATAAGGGAAATCATACTGAAAGCTCTTGTATGAAAAAGTATATAGACATGCTAACTCAACTACTGGAGAAGAATGGCATATCCCTTCCAGAAAGCTCAAAGAAGAGAGAAGGAGGATCAAGTTCAGATGACAGAGAGAGAGTTCATGCTCTAGTTGCTGGCACATCAAGCTCACCTAGTTTTATCATTGATTCTGGAGCTTCAAGAAACATGGTTTCAACTAAGGAGGCCTTCTCCTCAATGGACAAGTCAAAAGGACCATCTATTGTACTGGGAGATCACTCTCTCACTGAAAGTATGGGCAAAGGAAGAATAGATCTTGATCATGGGTAGTTCAACAATGTGCTGTATGTCCTTGGTCTCGCCTCAAACCTTATGTCATTGTACCAGATGACCCACAATGGGTCTCCTAAGAAATTCATATTCTCCCCTGTTGAAGTTGAGATCACAGAGATCTCAAGTGGTAGATTCATTGCAAAAGGAGTTGCAAATCATGCTCAAAAGGTATACATGTCCTCACACTTCCTGCCTTACTCAAACCCCTCTGCTCTTCTTATCCATACTAATGAAGCTAGCAAGCTATGGCATGAAAGATTTGGCCATCTAAATTACAAGTATCTATCTGATCTTAGTGAGAAATAAATGGTCATAGGGTTTCCCAAGATAAAATTTTCCAAAGGAGTCTGCCAAGGTTGTATCCTAGGAAAACACCCAGAGCACAAATTTGAGAAAGTTAGTCATGAGAGAACCTCTGCACCCCTTGAGCTGATTCACAGTGATGTTGCTGGCCCATTCCCTCATATGTCCATGAGTCAAGACAAATATGCATTGACCTTTATTGATGATTTTTCTAGGTATTGTTGGGTTCACTTCATGAAACACAAGTCTGAAGTTTTTGGCCTATTCAAAGTCTTTAAGGCTTTGGTTGAAAACCAGTGTGGAAGAAAACTCAAGGCCCTCAGATCTGACAATGGTGGTGAGTATGTCAAGTCTGAGTTTATTAACTATTTTTCAGATGTAGGTATTCAGATGCAGCATTCTATCCCCTACACACCACAACAAAATGGTGTTGCGGAGAGGAAGAACAGATCACTGAAGGAGATGGCAACATGCATGATGGAGGCCAAAACTTTGCCACCAAAGTAATGGGCCGAAGCTATCAACTGTGCAACCTATATCCAGAATAGGGTGCCTCATAAACAGCTTGATGGAATGACTCCCTTCAAAGGATGGAGTGGGCACAAGCCAGATGTGACACATTTCAAGATTTTTGGTTCAAAGGCTTGGGCTAGAATCCCAACAGAGAAGAGGAAGGATTTGGAGACCCAAAGCCAAGAGTGTCTTTTGTGGGATACTCTGAAGATTCAAAAGGGTACAAGTTGATAAACTTGAGCACAAACAAATTCTTCATTGAAAGATGTGTTCAGTTTGAAGAAAAACCCCTTGCAGCAGTGGAAGTTGGTGAAGCCTCTTCACCACCTGAACCTCAAGAAGTAAGTAAAGAGTTTGTTGAACATGATGATTCTGATTTTTATGATGGAGATGAGTTTATTGCAGACCCAAACAGCTCCACAAGGACAAAATGGGAAGCCAAGACACTACATGCAGCAGGAGAGCTAGCTGGGGATCCCAATGACCCAAGGAGGACAAGATCACAATTTGAGAGTGGTCTGTGCATGAAGGACCCTATTTTTGCTGAAAAATGCTATTTGATGGTGGATTCTGATCCTCAAACATATGAAGAAGTAGCAAGAGATCCAAGATGGCAAGATTCCATGAAGGAGGAGTTCAACTCGCTACAGAAGAGCAACACATGGGATCTAGTGGATCTTCCTCCAGGAAGAAAGTTAGTCCAGTGTAAGTGGGTCTATAAGACCAAATTTTCTGCTGATGGTTCACCATTAAATTAAAAGGCTAGATTGGTAGCTAAAGGCTACTCACATGTTTAAGGCATCAATTACAATGATACCTTTGCCCCAGTGGCAAAGATGGATTCCATCAAGCTAGCTCTAGCCATTGCAGCCTCAAGGCAATGGGAGGTACATCATATGGATGTAAAGTGTGCCTTCCTGAATGGAGATCTCACTGAGGATATATATATGCAGAAGCCTCAAGGTTTTTATACTAACCCTTCTCTTGTGTGCAGGTTGAGAAAGTCATTGTATGGGCTAAAGCAAGCCCCCAGGGCTTGGTATGCCAAGATAGATAGCTTCTTGCTATCTTTGAATTTTTTTCGGTGAAAATAAGATCCAAATGTATATCTAAAGTTAGTTAATGGTTCATTAATGATAATTGTGTTATATGTTGATGACCTCCTCATTACAGGAAGCTCACAGGCTGAGATTGCTTCCTTAAAAGGAGCTATGAACCCAGCCTTCTCCATGACAGATTTGGGGCTCTTAAGTCAATTTTTGGGGCTTGAGATCTCTCAATCCAAAGCTGGAATCAAGGTGCACCAGTCAAATTATGCCTTGGATTTTCTGATCAAATTTAGAATGCAAGATTTCAAAGCAAGCAAAACTCCTTTCCTTTCAGGAGTGAAGCTGGAGGAAGATGATTCTCCACCGATGGTAAACAATACACTGTATAGGCAATTGATTGGATGTTTATTGTATCTGACACATACTCAACCTGATATTTGTTATGCAGTAAGTGTGGCTTCTAGATACATGGATCAGCCTCATGAGATCCATTGGAAAGCAGCCAAAAGGATCCTTAACTTTGTTCAGGGAACAAGGACACATGGGCTCTTCTATAAAGCCAATTCTGACCTTGATTTGGTTGGATTTACTGACAGTGATTGGGAAGGTGATAGCATAGACAAAAATTCCACTTCAGGTTATGTGTTAATGCTTGCAAAAGGGCCAATCAGCTGGTCAAGCAAGAAACAGAGTGCCATTGCACTCTCATCTACAGAAGCTGAGTACAGAGGAGTTGTCAATGCAACAACTCAGTGTTTATGGTTGCAGGGTTTACTTGGAGAATGTGGTTTCAAACCTGAGTACTCAACTACCATCTACTGTGATAACCAGAGTACCATTCGAATCTGCAAGGATCCGGTTTAGAAGCAGAGAACCAGAAACATTGAGATTCACATGCACTACATCAGAGAGCTTGTGCATGATGGCACCATTCACCTACTCTTCTGTTCATCTTCAAAACAAGTAGCTGATATCTTCACCAAAGCATTTTGTGAGAAGACCTTCAGCAATCTCAAATCACTACTGGGGATTTCTGATCATGCTATAAAAGCATGAGTGGAGACAAGATTCTACAATTTTTTTTATAGTCCATGTTTAAGGGAGGATTTTCCCAAGTTGGTTTTGCCTCTTTCCTTGGTTGTATGGACTTGCAGTATGTAAAAGGGTGACTAAGACTTGTTGCTAGGCCCTATATTTTTGATTTATTACTCATAAAGTCAGGCTTAAGGGGGGGTGTTAGAATAATCAACCCATAGTTTACCCACTTAGACATTAATTTCATTATTTCTGTCTTATTTGCCTAGTTCATGTGTCCCACCTTGTGCAAGTTGCTAATTTCCTATCCATAGAGGTCAAACTTGCCATATTTGACCCATGTAGCACTTGGGAAATCCTTAGGAATCAAATCTACTTTATTCCTGGCCTCCTAGGTGCCTATCTACTTTTTCTGTTTTATTTCCTGCTTTTTCAGTGTTTTAAGGCACATAGGAAAGCAAGACTAGGTGAGGTGAACTAGTTTTTTGTCCTCTTCATCCTCCACTCTTTTCTCCATGAAAAAGCATGTATGAGCTTCCATTCCACTACTCTTTAGCTTTCCCATGCGCCCTTTCCAATTCGTGAGCTCCATGACAGATTTGGGATCAGCTTTTTACACCTATGAGGGATTTGCCTATTTTGAGTAAGCTTGCTTTATGCTAGTTTTGGATGCCTCCTTATGCATTCGACCTCTTGATGTATTCTATATATTCAGCAACCTATGTTATTAGAAGGTTGGCTATTGTACACTCAGTTAATATAATTTTGTGTTACAGCTCCATATTCAGTCTCCATTGTTAGCAATTTTGCATGATCAATTGTAAATTGTTGTGAATGAAATCAATCTATTGCTGGCTTGAATTTCTACACCATTTTTAATAGTAAAAAAATTTGTTTTTAAAATCAGTTATATATTTATTTAGTACAACTATATGGAAACTATCATTTTATTAAAGTAATCCTTTAACACTAACTTGTTACTCTGGATACGATAAGTCTCTATGCCTCTTGGCTGTAATTACTATTTAATTTATTTAAACAAAATCCTTTCGGCTGTAAAAAGGAATGATACTTGCGTAGATTTAGATTTACTAAGTCTTTCGACTAAGTGGGATTTTTGTTCTGGTTGATTAATTTAAAATAATTATACTCTTTAATTTTGTATGGGTTTTAAACCCCTCGGCTAAGCCTTAGTTAGAATGAGCTAGGTTAATAGTATAACAGGTTTTAATTGTATTTAAGGGTTTTATTAAAATTTACAAAAACAAACCATATTTAAGCAAATAAGTAACTTAGAAGAATTTACTGCAGGAATAAAAGAGAATAAAACTAAAGTAATACTAACTGTTGATATTGATAATGTTGTAAGGAATTACACTACTGTTCCTAAGTAAGGAGATATGAAATAGCTTACTAATGTTTACTGTGAAAAATATGGGTAAAAAGTAACCTACATTTACTGATAAAATTAATAGGAAATAAAATATATATCCCTACTTTAATATAGAGACAAATAATACTTTTGAGAAAGATTTAAAAATCATAATTTCCTTTAGATACAAAATAAAAACTTTATAGATCATAACCAGAATAGATTAGAACCTGCTAACTTTGAAGGGGACACACACCCAAAGAAGACCGTTCCTCCCAACTATCTCCTGAAAGTAGCCAAAATCACTTTCTTTAGGACCTCTGAGCCTATTCATTGAATCACCAAGGCGATGATGTTGTGTAGACTCCTACATAGTACTCTGTAACTTAGCAATCTCACTTGCAAACTTAACTCTCATCAATTTTACTTTATATTTCCCCTAATTGAATTTCTCTTATGTGCCTAAGCTTTCAGTTTCCAATAAAACCACAAGGCTCTAATCACTTAGAATGTAGTGAGCCTTCTTCTCATTCGATGTTATATAAGATTGCTTACAACTTTGGGTCAGCTTTGCAATTAAATGAGCCACCTGCTCAGTTCCTATTTTTAGGTAACATGACCATAATTATAGGGATGTTGCTTCTTGCAACAACTAGAAAGTGAATGTTGATGTTGTCAATTATCATTTTGGCCTTCTACAACATATCATTCCTCCTAGTGGGCCAGTGAACACTCTTCAATAATATTCTTTGGGATAGGTGTCTCTTCTTTTAATTATTTAAATAAATAAAATATTCAATTACAGTCATCTTTGACCATCCTTGGTCAGAAACATAAAACTTTAAAATAACTTTTAAAGTAATTTTTTTCTCAAAAATAAAATGTTCTTCAGTTCTAGGTGGGTTACAAACACCCCCTTTTAAGTTCAACGTCGTCCTCGATGTTTCTTAAGTATCATCTGATTCTTTTTGGAACAAAATTGGATATGCCTTCCATATATGACTCTCCAATTCCCAAGTTGCTTCATCTGGACTAAGGTGATTCTATTGCACCTTTACTTGTCCAATGGTGCAATTCCAAAGAAAATTTTTTCTCTTGTGAAGGATACAATTTGGTTCCACCTAAAAATATCCTTCGGGTTCTACCTGAATGACATTCCAATCAATCACATGAGTAGCATCGTGTACATACTTTTTCAATATAGAAATATGAAATACATTATGTATTCTAATATTAGGTGGAAAAGCTAACTGATAAGCCACTAGTCCAAATCTTGAGAATATCTCAAACGGTCCACAATACCTGGGTGCTAATTTAGCAAAACTCCCCAGCTTAAAGGAGATTTTCTGGGTTTTTCCTTGACAAACATATGCTCACCTACTTGGAATTCTTTCTGAGTTCTTTTAAGGTCTGCATGACTTTTTTGTCTATCTTGTGAAATTTTCAGATTGCTTTGTAGTTGTTTCACTGTTAGTTCCAGTTCTTTTAACAAGTAAGGTCTTAACATCAATATTTCAACCAGGTTACTCCATGAAATGGGAGTATTACATTTCCTACCATACCATATTTCAAAAGGACTAAGTTTAGTTGAAGCTTGATAGTGATTTTTATATGAAAACTCGACTAAGTGCATATATTCTTCCCATTTATTTGGATGATCTCTAACATACATCCGTAACATATCTTCTAAAACTTGATTTACTCTTTCTATTTGTCCATCCGTTTGCATATGATAAGAAGTAATAAAATTTAATTTAGTATCTAATCCTTTAAACAATGAATTCCATAAATTACCAGTAAACTTAGGATCCCTATCAGAAATTATTACCTTAGGAATTCCATGCAACCGAAAAATTTCCTTGATAAAAATGTTAGCAATATTAATAGCCTTAGAATTAGTTTTAAGATGTATAAAATGTGTCACCTTACTAAGTTTTTCTACCACTACCATTACATAATCATTTTTCTTTTGATTTTTAGGAAGTCCTATTATGAAGTCAAGGCTGATAATTTCCCCTTTCCAGTATTGGTAATGGTTGCACAAGACCTACTGAGTGTCAATGGCATTCTATATAACTAGCTAACTATTTAGCCACTTCATTCTTCATATTAGGCCATAAATAATATTTTCTTAGCATTATTATCATATTTTGATAACCCATATGTCTTGACTAAGGACTCTTATGTACTTCATTTAAAATAAACAATTTAATTTCTGGTATATTGGGTACATATAATCTATTTTTATATAACATTAGACCTTTTTCATTTAAACTGAAATCTGGTTTTATGTTTTCATATTCATTTTTTGTAACCTTTTCTCTTAAAAATTTGATATTCTTTATCCAATTTTACTTCGTCTACCAACTTATCGTCCAATTATGTTTTGTAGCTTCTAGTGGAGGCTATAAAATTCACTTTTGCATTTCTGCTTAAGGCATCAACTACCTTATTTTCCTTTTATTTTATATGTTTGATCTTGAAATAATATTCACTAAGGAAAGCTAACCATATTGCTTGCCTTGCATTCAAATTTGGTTGATCAAATAAGTATTTTAAACTTATGTTATCATACATTAATAAAAATATTCTACTGATTAGATGATGGCGTGACATTTTCAAAGCATGTATTATGGAAGCCAACTCTAAATCGTAAGTAGCATAATTTTTTCATGTGTTTTTAACTTTCTTGACTCATATGTTATTACGTGACCTTATTGTGTTAATAATCCACCCAATCCCTCATTGTCTGCATTAGTGCACATAACAAAATCCTTGTTTGGATATGTTATTTTTAATATAGGTGCAATAGTTAACAATTCCTTTAACTTATTAGGGTTTTCTTCACAATTTAGATCCCATACAAACCTTTTTCCCTTTTTATGTAAGGATGTTATGGGATTCGCGATCTTCGAGAATCCTAATATAAATTTTCAGTAATAACTTGCAATCCCCATGAATGATCGTACATCCGATACATCTTTAGGAACAAGCCATTTTGTTATTGTTTTTATCTTATCACACTAATACATTTGGGCGGATTTTTCCATGAAATATTTCCACGTTTTGAACATTCGTGGATTAATACTTCAAATTTTTTTACCATGGCGGAAAAACTGTGGCAATATCGACGATTTTTAATTTTCGACAGAATTTCGTCTCTATATCGATGATATATGGCTATCTTTGTACACCCGCCAAACCAATGCCATCTTTCAACGGCTCTTGGTTGTTTACGTGCGGGTTAACTCATGCATTTTTCATCCACATCTAACTAATAAGATCTCACTATTTGCATCACAGAGTAAACTTGTCCTAGGTGAGAATTGAATTCCAGCCCTCTCTCAGTTCATATTCAAGCCAGCAAGCATGAAGCTGGAACTAAACATCAAAGCAAAAGATTGCTTCTATCTTCTGTCCAATCGTAAAGAGAAATACTGAAATGGAAACCCTCAATAATAATAAAATAGATTTGATTTTTTGCCCCATCTATTGCATCTTTTTTCTTGGGTCTATGTCTGACTGGCTATGTGTGGTATAATATTTTATGTATATGACAGAAGCCTCTTATACCCCTACCTTAGGCCATCCATGTGCCCTTATATTTTTCATAGAGACGTTTACACATGTTCATATATGTTGTCACCATGGATAAATAGTAATTGCCATGAAACTGACTACCTCATTGCATCTATCTCTACTACTGCAACCTAGTTACCTATACAGTGTCAGCATAGATAATTTTACCTTTTATATTGCCGGTTTATAGCTCCTTTGCAAGAGCATTCCAAGCTATATCACTTAGCACATTTTCTATAGTTGTGACAAGGTTCTTGGTGATTGCTTGAGTGCGGATTCAGCCCTAATTTCTTTATCAACCATATCCAAAACTAGAGAGATCAGTCATACTCCGCAACAATCATTTGGCAGTAAATTCATAAAAGGTAAGCATGCATCATTTTTTGGGGGATATAAGCTAACATTGAGGCTCAAAATAAAAATTGTATTCTTCAGGTCATGTACCTTACAAACAAATTTAACAACCCTACAACTCCCTCCTTTTATTTAAACCATAGTAATTGCAACAAGAGGGTCCAGTCAACAATGACTCTAGCAAATTCGTTTTTTTATACACCCAATGCTCCACTAAGCTATTGGCAATTGACACAATGTTAATTACTTTCCATAGTAGAACGAAAACTTTTTGATTGGGCCATTTGGGCCACCTAGTGTTCCAATGCCCAAACTATCAAGGTCTCCTTGTGATTAAATCAAAGGCCATTGCAAAACACTTGTTGGAATCAATGAAAAATTCAATCTGTTAGGCACAATCCTCACTGAGAGGAGGGTCTGAATCAGTGAGCTAAGGCTTGACCTCAATTTCAACATCGTTTTCTACCAATCCTATCATGCCCACAGCCATATCTGTCATCACATTTTCTTGTCTATTGTCATGTCACCATCTCCTTGTCATATTTGCACCAACATCTTTGTCTTGCCCAAATAATATTCAAATGACCACAGAATGGGTCATTTGACTCTCTAGATTTTCCATGCTTGTCATGCTTTCTTGTCAATGTCATTATGCATGTCCTTAGTCATCTCTATCCTTCATGTCTTGTTCCAATCACACCTTGCCATGTCATCATGCTTATACACCTCTTCGAATCTTTGTTTGTTATTTATTGTTTTAATGAAATAATCAATTAAAAGTTCTTCTAAGCATTGCATCTCTCCAATAGTAAGATGTGTCTCTTCAAAACTCTGTCTTAATTCTTTTTATTAAATTTTTGTTTATTTTTCTAAATACATTCTTGTAGCTTCTTATTTAATAAACTTTGTTTATTATTTTTCACTAACTTTACTGGTCCATCTTTTGCATATATGACCATCATAATGCAAACTGAAAGTATGGATGGATAGCCACCTAAACAAGGATCAGATCCATGTCACCTTTTTAACTTTTTGATACACACACATTATCTAGAGATCATTTGAAAATAGGCTTCCAAACTATTTAATTTAACACTTGGACAAAATTGTTTTACCATCATGTAAAAACAATTTTTGTTCTACTTTGGCAGATTGATTTCTCCCTCATGTGGTCACCATAAGGAAACCTACAAGTATGGCTAGATAGCCATTTCAAAAATGAACAAGACCATATCACAAGATAAATCTATTGACACACACACACAACCTATGGAAAGCATTTCAAAATAGCTTCTCAACCTATTTTGAACATCAAAACATATTTCTTCCAATTTTGGAAGACTCCTATTTCACACGTGTGAACACTCTGTGGAGACTTGAAGTCAAGAGCAGATGGAAAAATTACCAAAGAATGGATCCATGACATTTGATAAATTTACTTGCACAAAGACAGCCCTTGGCAGGAATTTCCAACTGACCTCTCAAACTCTTGTTTTTAACACTTGGTCAATTTTCTTTTGTTCTCATTATGAAAAATATTATTTTTCCTATTTTTGGTAGATTGATATTTTGCATATGAGACCATCATAAGACAACCTGAAGGTATGACTGGATATTCAGTTCACCAAGGAACATGACTATGCTACCTAATGAATTTTATCATCAAAATAACCCCTCCTTACAGGCATTTCAAAATTCGTTTTCAATATCCTGAATCTAACACAACCAATTTTCTTGTGTTCTTAAAATGCAAAATAATATTTTTCTTACTTTTGGCATATTTATATCTTTGTCATAAAACACTCCACGGGATAACTGAGACCATGGTTAGATGCACCCATCAACAAGCTATAGCCTAACACTTTCATATTATTTTTCTCATCATCCTATGAGATAGGGAGGGCATTTCCTTGAGGCCACTGAGGCAGGTTTTCCAGTATTGGAATAGTGCAAAACAGCCTAAAACTCTGTTTTGGTAGACCATTATCTTTGTCATCAAACATCTTCTTTGAGAACTGAGACCATGGTGAGATAGCCTCTTCAACAAGAGGTAGGATGATAGCTTCAAATAAATTTTATCATACACCTATAAGGTATTGCAAGCATTTTTCCAAGGCCACATGAGCCATTTTTTCCAACACTTGGACAATTTTCTTAGTCTAGTCCAATCTACCTAAAACATTGTTTTGGCAGGTTCATAACTTCTTCCTCAACTACTTCCAAGACAGTCTCAAGACATGACTAGTTAGGAAAAATATCAATCTACAAGACGCCCATATGGTGCAGACATTTTCTTCAACACACAATTTGTGGTGGGCATTTTCTTAAGGCCACTTGAGCCAGTTTTCCATCACAGACTTTCTCCAAAATTTATTCTAAAACCTCATTTTGGCAGATTCAACTTTTTCTTCAGACATGATTAAAGATAAATAATACCATGGTTAGGTAGACAAACCAACACACTACAAGACCCCCATGTGTTGTGGGCATTTACTCTAACCCATAATTTAGGGTGGGAATCTTTCTGAAGCTACTTAGCCATGTCATCATGCTTAGACACCTCTTCGAATCTATGTTTGTTATTTATTGTTTTAATGAAATAATCAATTAAAACTTCTTATAAACATTGCATCTCTCCAATAGTAATACGTGCCTCTTTAAAACTCTGTCTCAATTCTTTTTATTAAATTTCTGTTTATTTTTCTAAATACATTCCTGTAGCTTCTTATTTAATAAACTATGTTTATTGTTTTTCACTAAGTTTGCAGGTCCATATTTTGCATATATGACCATCATAATACAAACTGAAAGTATGGATGGATATCCACCTCAACAAGGATTATATCCATGTCACATTTTTACCTTTTTGATACACACGCATTATCTGGAGATCATTTGAAAATAGGCTTCCAAACTGTTTAATTTAACACTTGGACAAAATTGTTTGTAACTTGTAAAAACAATGTTTCTTCTACTATGGAAGATTAATTTCTCCCTCATGTGATCACCATAAGGAAAGCTACAAGCATGGCTAGATATTCATTTCAACAACGAACAAGACCATATCACAAGATAAATCTATTGACACACACACAACCTATGGCAAGCATTTCAAAACAGCTTCTCAACCTCTTTTGAACATCAAAATATATTTCTTCCCATTTTGGCAGACTCCTATTTCACATGTGTGAACACTCTATAAAGACCTGAAGTCAGGAGCAAATGGAAAACTTACCAAAGAATGTATCCATGACATTTGATAAATTTACTGCACAAAGACAGCCCTTGGCGAGAATTTCCAATTGACCTCTCAAACTCTTGTTTTTAACACTTGGTCAATTTTCTTTTGTTCTCATCATTGCAAAATATTATTTTTCCTATTTTTGGCAGATTGAGATTTTACATATGAGACCATCATAAGACAACCTGAAGGTATGGATGGATATTTAGTTCACCAAGGAACTTGACTATGCTACCTGACGAATTTTATCATCAAAATAACCCCTCCTTGCGGGAATTTCAAAATGCCTTTTCAATTTCCCAAATCTAACACAACCAATTTTCTTGTGTTCTTAAAATGCAAAATAATATTTTTCTTACTTTTGGTAGATTTATAACTTTGACATAAAACACTCCACAGGATAAATGAGACCATGGTTAGATGCACCCATCAACAACCTATCGCTAACACTTTCATATTATTTTTCTCATCATCATATGAGATAGGGCGGGCATTTCCCTGAGGCCACTGAGGTAGTTTTTCCAGTACTGGAATAGTGCAAAGTAGCCTGAAACTCTGTTTTGGTAGATCATTATCTTTGTCATCAAACATCTTCTTTGAGAACTGAGACCATGGTGAGATAGCCTCTTCAACAAGCTATAGGATGATATCTTCATATAATCTTTATCATACACCTATAAGGTACGGCATGCATGTTTCCAAGGCCACATGAGCCAGTTTTTCTAACACTAGGACAATTTTCTTAGTCTGGTCCAATCTACCTAAAACATTGTTTTGGTAGGTTCATAACTTCTTCCTCAGCTACTTCCAAGATCGTCTGAAGACATGATCAGGTAGGACAAATATCAATCTGCAAGACCCCCATACGGTGCGGGAATTTTCTTCAACACACAATTTGAGGCGGGCATTTTCTTAAGGCTACCTGAGCCAGTTTTCCAACACTTGGTCATTTTCAGGACTTTCTCCAAAATTTATTCTGAAACCTCATTTTGGCAGATTCATAACTTTGTCTTTAGACATGTTTAAGGAGAAATAATACCATGGTTAGGTGGAAAAACCAACACACTACAATACCCCCATGTGCTGTGGGAATTTACTCTAACCCATAATCTAGGGCAGGCATCTTTCTGAGGCTACTTAGCCATTTTTTCCTTGCTCTGGCAGAAACCCCTGTTTTGGGAGGTCCAGAAATTCTCACTCAGGCACTTTTAGGACAAACTGAAGACATGGTAAAGTAGGAAAAACAACAATCTACAGGGCCCCCATGTGCTACAGGAATTTATATTCTTCTATAAATTATGGTGTGCATTTATATTCTCTTAGAGTAGTTTTTACTACTTTTTCATACTTAGTCAATTTCCAAAGTTTCACAAAGTTGGTAGGTTGACATCTTCCTCCTTAGAGACTCTCTGGTGAGGAAAGTGGCATGGTTTTATTCTCCATACAACACTCTAGAGACTCACATTCTCAAGACATTTTTCACATTATCCTATGAGGCATGGCGAGAATTTCCTTAAGGCCACTTGGGCATATTTAACACCAATTCCATACTTAGACATGTTTCTAAATTTGGTCTAATCTGCCTAAAACACCCTTTTGGCAGGTCCATAGATTTTTCTTCATCCACTTCAAAGACAATATGAAGACATGGTCAGGTAGGCTGAAGACCAATCTATAAGACCCCCATGTGCTATGGGAATTTACTCTAACCCATAATTTAGGGAGGGCATATTTCTAAGGCTACTTAGCCATTTTTGCATCCACTAGTGAAAAACCCTATTTTGGCAGGCCTGGACCATATACACTAATGAAGAATTTTGTACCATATATACACCAATGCTCAATTCAAAGTGATCAAACAAAAGCCCCGATTTTAGGTGGATTATGGATAGTCTCTGACATGTTCGGAGACTTTCAGAGATCATTCTTTGTTTCGAGGGCGTTCAGGGCACAGATCAGAGAGCCCACAGAAGGAAGAGGAGGAAGAAGAAGAGGACTTAAGTCAAAAGGTGAGGTGAGTGAGGAGGGGAGAAATAATAGGGGAGATCAACACTATCAACCTGCACAGCTTGATTTGGGGAGATAAATATCAACTGTCAATCTCTAAACTACCTTCATCGAGACCGCTCAACTTTGAGAACTTTAACATTCTGCTAACCCTTTTTAATATGAATGAGTGAGAAAATTCTGATCGTGGAATGCTTCTCACCCATTGATATACCCAACATCTTGTTCCAACCATAGATATTTGCATCCCCTACCACTTTCCGTGGATCAACTGTAGATGTTGATTAGGAAGAGGGAGATGGCGATGATGATGATGATGATGATGATGAAGATGTGGTGACAAGATCTTTACTTTGGTATTCACTAAATTGTTCTGAGATTCGCCAACATTATAATAGAATGGTTATGAGAGATTATTCACTCCTATAAATAATGCAATTTATGGAACTACCAAACTGCTCAGTTTCGATCTTCCTCTTTTAAGACACCAGACTAGGTCCATAAGTCTTGATTCTTCATGTGCACAAATATAAGAACAAGAGGCTTCACAGGTCCCAAAAGGTTGTATTTTATTTTTTACTACTTCCTTGGATCATATTGAATTGTCATATTAGTCCTTGGAATGAGTGTTAGGATCAATCCTTAATTTTTCACTCAACTGGTTGCTCCCCCTATCATGTAAACGTCTCCATTCACTGAGCTCCCCCTAAATTTTCGATGATGAAGATGATGATGATGATGACGACGACGAATATGATGATGATGATGAAGATGATGACAATGATAATGAAAATGATGATGATCATGATGATCATGATAATGGGGATTCTAATGAATTGGATGACGATGATGTTGATGATGAATATGAAGATGTTGATGATGATGACAACGAATATGATGATGATGATCAAGATGATGATGGTGATAACGAAGACGTTGATGGTGAAGATGGTGATTATGATGATGATGATGATAAGGAAGATGACGATGATGAAGAAGATCATTACGAAGATGATGACGGTGACGATGATGATGATTATGAAGATGATGATGATGATATTGATGAAGATGATGAAGATGATGGTGATGATGATGACAAGGATGATGATGATCATCATTGTTGTTGTCGTCATCACCATCATCTTCATCGTCTTCATTGTCATCATGATCATCGTCATCAACATCGTGTTCATCCTTAAAGGGACTTATGTATAATATCTCACTATAAGCAATGCAACAAATACAAATTATGACAAAATCCTAGTTAAATTAAATTAAATTAAATTAAACTACACTAAATTAAAAACATAGAGTTGTTTAACTATAATTAATTTAAAATGCAACAAAATATAAAATATGCAAATAAAAAAACCCAAAATAAACTAAACAAAAGATAAATATGAAAAATAAAAAAACAAAACAAAACACCAAATGTAAAATATGCAAATAATCAAACAAAAAACACAGAATTCAAAAACACCCACGCACTAGCTCATTAGCATTCAAAAACACCCACACAAGATCTACTTCAGCTCCCATTTGGGGGTTTTCGATTTCGAACTTTCACTGAAGGATCTGGAACAGGCTATGATGTTTTTTTACAGGAAGGGCGGGCGAATTACTTTTCCTATTAGTGCATCATATACTCCCTTTGCATGTGATCCCATGCTTCTAGAACCACCCGCCCCACCCCTAGAATGGAAACAATGTTTAGACCTTCAGGTTTGATTCCTTCTATGTTTTTCTTGATTACCTATTGTGTTTTTATTTTATTCATGGTTTTTTTTTGTTGTTGTGGATGTGGTGGAGATGAAATGGCTCAAATATCCTTGCAAGCATGAAGCATGAACTGTCCAGGTGAACTTGGGAAATTCAATGTGAGAAATAAAACCAACAGTTATCGAGGAAAAGGAGGAAGGGAATGTGGAGATATATGATTGAAGGGTATGCTTTGAATGGGAAAGATGAAGAGGCTTCTGATTTTACTTTCTCGATGGTGCTTTTGATTTGTGCAAACATCACGGCTTATGATCAGGGTAAGCAAGTTCATATCCTCACCATAAAATATGGATTTGATTCATATGATTTTGTGGGTATTTATCTAGTTGGCATGTTTGCAAAATGTGGGTTTGTTTCTAGTTTTGTCCATTCCTTTTGGGCATCATGTCAAAATTCCCATGAATTGACAGTTCAAAGCTAGACTTTGAATGTTTTTAATAGTACGGTTGTTATTTTTTCTTTGATAATGGCAACTTTTTTGGAGTTTGAAGCTGGAATTTTCTATAGCAAACTATTTTTTTTTGCTCATAGTGGTTTTGAGGCTATTGAGTGGAGCTTTGTAGCAATTGTGGAATGCTAGAACTTGTCTTGAGTTGTACATGCATAATTGCTTTGAGTAATTAGTGAGACATCTACCCCAGCCATATCATTCTCTATATAAACTAACAAAATCCTGTTACATGCATCAATTCTTGCAAATTCTAAGTGTAGGCAATCGTTGCGATAGAAGAACATAATATTCCCTCTGCGGTTTGTCGTTTCTAGTATCCAAGATGGCAGAATCTTCTACCAGGAGGAAAAGAAGCAGTAATGAGGGATACCTTGGAGTGCTTCCTAAGAATAAACCCAATCCTAAACCTAAGGAGAACAAATTCATGTTCAGGGTTTTTCTTCATAGTGGGTTTGAATTTAACTCTGCAGTTGGAGGATGCCGTTGAAAAGATGTCAGTCACCTAGTTTGTAAGGAGTGTTAGCAGAAAAACTGAGAAATAAATGATACAAAAAGGGGCCAATAAAAATCACCATACACCAAACTTTAAAATGAAATATTTTAAAGAATGCATAAAAAATTCTGAGCAAAATATTGTATTGTTAAATTTGCAAAGTCATTTTTATACAATATATTTCCTTCAATTCATGTGTATTTAAATTTTTTTGGATTAAATTAATTTTTTTGTATTTACTTGCATATAATTGAAATTTTTGTTTACTAAAACTCTATTTATATTTTGATAATTCTTACAGGGTGGCTCTTTGCATTATGATCGTTGGAGAGTAGATGTAGATTTGGTTCTAAATAATGTGGCAATAAATGCTTCAACTAATTCGTCAATCCTGTGGTTTTGTGATAAGGAAAACATCTCTTGTTTCGAAGACGCACCATCTTTCACCCCCTTACCTATCTCAATGGCTTCCACTATTTTGTAACTGTCTCTCTCTTCCTCTCTCTTTATATGACATATACACACATGATTGTAGAATTCATGTTGATGGGGTGAGTCTTAGAGTCAACAAGAAATTGAAGTATTCTCTTATAAGTAAAAGAAAATTGTATTAATATGTGTGCTACAAAAGAATTCCATGAGCTCCTCAAAGTGCATTCTGTTAGAACAAATATTTCCATATCTAAATATTATTTACTAGAACGTTTTTTTTTTTAGTAACTAGGGGAATCAACAACTAGAGATGGGCTATTACTCGTGTGACTCAAGGTCCAGGGATCCATTATTGCTACCACTATACCCCTAGGTGCCCCACACCCTTCACAAGACATGGGACACAGGTAAAATCGGGTGGGATTTGATCTCGTGACCTCCAATTTACAACAAGTGACTTCATAACAACTGAACCACCAATCAGCCACACCCATGCGGGCTATTATTTACAGGAAATTTAACATTTCATACATAACAAATATTTATCTGGAGTATTTAGTGACATTTATTCATATAGTAAGACAACATGACTCTTTCCTCTATTTTTTGTTTTATATTGTTTGACGTGATGGTGGTATTAACAGTGTCCACACATTTCCAATAAAAACCTATTTATATGTGTATTTAATATATTTCTATCTTAAAATTTAAAATTTGTGTGTTGTTTTTCATTTTAATACAATGGTTAAAGAAATATTGTCCAATACAAACACAAGTTTCCACATCAGTGAGGCAATGGTATTGTAATATAGCATTTAAATGCGAGTTGATATTCTGGTGGAAAATGTGTGTTGGATAGATTGATTGTTGATTACCTTTGCAGGACATGTGGAATGTGACTCTAGAGCCACATCTCTTGGTGGAATTGCCCCAAGAACACACTTTCTAGACAACATTAGCTGATTTAATTGTATGCCCATTTTTTTATTTCATAAAGTATTTTGATATTTTCCATGACTAGCAAAATGACCACTTGTGTATAGGTCTAGGAATGGATTATTTATTTAATTTATAAATTTGATTTCCATCCAACACAGTGGTTTTCTATTTATTAGGACAACTCTTTGCAAGCAGTATGGGCCAATGGACCTGGTGAAAGGCGATTGATAAGGTAAGGTTTCTTCCATTGCCTACATTCTCCCTAGGCATTAATATTTTATATGACTTGCTTGTACCTGTCGTATAATATAACTTTGCTATTTTCATTTCTAGCCTCTTCGTCATGCTTCATATCCAATGTTTGTATAGAAACATAAAAATATCAGACTTATCTGTCTCTGTTGTGTTCTTGCTGTACCATTCCCTGCTTTTCCATGGGTTTTGGAGTTTATGCCTCATTTTTCCATTGCATTCTTAGGAGTAGTGTAGTAAGTAGTACTAATGTTATGTTCAACTATTCTGCAGTGCACCGTGCTCACATTTTGGATAGGTTTTTGCTATGCTTAACTACTAAAGTTGACTATTTGTAGCTTTCCCTTGGTTACTTGCCATCATGAGGTTCTTTTGCATTAAGCAGTTCTAATGAAAGTGGTGCATGGTTTGTCCTCTTTTTGCAAAGAAATTAAGGAATAAATAGCGTTCTTAGAGATTTCAGTATAATTTTACATAACTTGATAGTCTCAGTCTCTAAGAATTCCATCTCTAAGGAGAATTTTCTCAACATCAATTACAATTTCCTTTGTGGGTGCGCTACATATCCTAGTGTTCGGTCACATACAAGCTTGATAGAACCTCTCGGACTTGAATTATTGGATTTTGAAGCCCGAATTTTCTATAGCAACTATAGCAAACTATTTTTGTTTGCTCAGAGTGGTTTTGAGGTTACTAAGCAGAGCTTTGTAGCAATTGTGGAATGCCAGAGCTTGTCTTGAGTTGTACATACATAATTGCTTTGAGTAATTAGTGAGACATTGACCCTAGCCATAGCAGTCTTTGTATAAACTAATGAAATCCCGTTGCATGCATCGATTCTTGCAAATTCTAATTGTAGGCAAGCGTTGCGATAAAGGAACACAATATTCCCTCTGCAGTTTTCCATTTCTTGTGTCCAAGATGGAAGAATATTCTACCAGGAGGAAAAGAAACATTAATGAGGCTACCTTGGAGTGCTTCCTAAGAAGAAACCCAAGCCTGAACCTAAGGAGAACAAATTCATGTTTAGGGTTTTGCTTCTTAATGGTTTAAATTTAACTCTGTAGTTGGAGGATGCTGTGGAAAAGATGTCGGTCGTCGAGTTTGTAAGGATTGTTAGGAGAAAAGCTAAGAAATAAATAATAGAAAAGGGGCCAAGAAAAATCCACTGGGGTCCCCAATTCTATGTGGAAGATGCAATGGGAGAACGAATAAATATGGAAACATCATATGCAATGCTTCTCACAACAACCCCATGCTCGTAGCTCTGCAGGTTCATCCCTGAACTTCCTCCCCTAAACCATTTCTTTAGTTTTTTTATAAGTCAACAAAAATGTATTTATATGTGCGCTACAAAAGAATTCCATGAGCTCCTCAAAGTGCATTCTGTTAGAACAAATATTTCCACATTTAAATATTATTTGCTGGAAAGTTAACATTCATAGATAACAAAGATTTATTCGGAGTATTTAGTGACATTTTATTCATATAGTAAGACAACATGACTCCTTCCTCTGTTTTTTGCTTTATATTGTTTGACAGGATGGTGGTATTAACAGTGTCCACACATTTCCAATAAAAACCTCTTTATGTGTGTATTTAATATATTTTTGTCTTAAAATTTAAATTTGTGTGTTGTTTTCGTTTTAATACAATGGTTAAAGAAATCTTGTTGAATACAAGCACAAGTTTCCACATTTATTGAGGCAACGGTACTGTAATATAGCATTTAAATCTGAGTTTATATTCTGGTGGAAAATGTGTGCTGGATAGATTGATTGTTGATTTCCTTCGTAGGACATGTGGAGTGTGACTCTAGAACCACATCTATTGGTGGAATTACCCCAAGAACACACTTTCCAAACAACATTAGTTGATTTAATTTTTTTTGGTTAAGTGCCCTATGACTTGTTGGGTGAACCTTGGTTATATTACAAGTGTATTATGATAGATTTCTTGGTGTGGCATGGGAATCTTTGTTGGGGTTGAAATAGAGGTATATTTCCATTCTATAGCATTTGTCTTGTAGTAATAATTTTTAGGAATTCTAGTGACATTTCCAGCTTTTATGCCATTTTAAATCTTAATTCATCTTTCATTTTCTATTTTATAAGATCTGAAAATTTCTATCATTTACATGTATGAAAATCATCCCTAAAACATCAAATCGCATGGTAGGTTTTCCCCAATTTGTGGTTGGGAATTACCTTCTAGAAATATGCTCTGTAGCATTGATTAAATATGGTCTAAAACATAATTAAAAGGTTGACTTGCAGGGCTGAAAACTTTAGATTAATAAGTGAAATTCCTAGATCTTCCCTAGTTTTAGCCTCATGTGTACCTTATTTCAAATCTAACTAAAGGTTAAAACATTTTACTATCACAAATTTTGGTTGCTAGTTGGAAAAGACATATCATTTGCAAGTTTGTAAAAACATTTAATTTATTAATTCAGATCTCAAATTTGAGGATATTTTCACATATACACTAATAAATTCTCAAACCCCGATTCTTCACTACTAAAATCCCTTGTAGCATCAACTAGTCCACTAATCATATCAATCCATTTAACATTTTCTTCTGGAACTAAATCTTGTAATTGCAAATAATGCATCTCAATAGAAGCTAGAAGCTAGAACCTACTGCATTTACAGGATAGATAAGGTGTTAACACTTTCCATTGCATATAACATTGTAATACTTGCAACATCTATGATATAGCCCACTTGAATGGTGGTAGAGCGACTTATTGTAATTTTCATCTTTTGTTAATTTATGCTTGGTTTGACAAGTGAATCCATAGATACACTTCAAGAATTAGCAGTCGATAAATCAATACCTTGGATAACTTATCCCGTTCAATTCTTTCTAGTGGCATGATTATATGCCTAGATCAAATTTTGTAGGCACTTATTCAAAACATAGCATCTATTGCATATTGGTCTGATGTACACATTTCCATGTCGGTTTCTAATTACTTTCAATATTTCCATACTTATTCATCATAGCCAAATAGGGTCCTTACAAAATGGTCTTATTCACACCCTTTGTGCATATGAAAATTGTATGGTTTCATCTGGGTCCAATGTGCATCCTATGAACTTCCAAAGTTTTTATCATGCAGACATAAAGGTGATAGAAAAGAACAACAACAGAAAGAAAACTTTATGTCATTGTTCTTTTCTATCACCTTTCTATCTTCTTGATAAAAACTTTGGAAGTTCACAGGATGCACATTTGACCCAGATGAAACCATACAATTTTCATATGCACAGAGGGTGTGAATAAGACCATTATGTAAGGACCCTATTTGGCTATGATGAATAAGTATGGAAATCTTGCAAGTAATTGGAAACCGACATGGATATGTGTGCATCAGACCAATATGCAATAGATGTTATGCTTTGAATAAGTGCTTACAAAATTTAATCTAGGCCTATAATCATGCCTCTAGAAATAATTGAACCAGATAATTTATCCAAGCTATTGATTTATTTTTTGTTGTTCTTGAAGTGTATATGTGGATTCACTTATCCATAGACACAAAAACTCCACGAGACTGCACATCAATCACAAGCACTTATTGAAGATCCAAAACCGCAGAAAGGAAGGTGCCTTTCCACGGCTTTTTAAATTTTTTTGAAACCTCTAGGTTTCGTCTCAATATAAACAAACAAACATCATGGGTATTGCAAAACCGTCAAAACCTCGAGTGGGTTTCCATGAATACCATCATTATAGCGACGCAGTTTCATGGAACAATTACTGTTCAACTTGCAGATTTCGTAGATAGAGATTGGTTATCCACAATTTTTCATGGAAGAAATTTCTGTTCAAATTCTAGAATTCGTCGATAGAGGGACAATCTTTCGTCGAAACTGTTCCACGGTTTTACATGGAAACAAAAATTTTCCTAGCAGTTTTTGGCCATATTTTCACCATTATAGGGCTGAACATTTTGTCGATAGAGTGACGAAATGTAGAAAATGAATTAAAAAAATCAATTTCAAGGCCACCATATAGAAGACACGTGGAGGCCATATTTCTTCGCTATATAGATGGCTTATAAACGTTGATGTTAGATCGACGAAATAAGTGCCATGAAACATCAAGACCGTTATCGTCGCAATTGAGATGATAAAACGTGGAAATAGCAACGAAAAACCATCACAAATTTCCTGATATATATTAGTGTCAGGATCCATTGATATCCCTTCCATGGATGTCACATGGCCTAGATCTGTATTTTATCTTTAAAGAATTCACAATTACTGAATTTAGCATACAGTTTATGTTCTCTTAGAACTTGTAATATTATTTGTAAATGCTCATCATGTTCTTCTTTTGTATTTGAATAAATTTGTATGTCATATATGAAGACAACTATGAATTTTTCCAAGTATTTGCTTACGACATTGTTCATTAAACATATAAAATATGTTGGAGCATTCATTAGCCCAAATGGCATAACTACAAACTCATAATGCTCGTATCGGGTTCTGAATGCAGTCTTAACAATATCTTAATCTTTAACTTTGACTTGATGATATTCAGATCTCAAGAAAAAATTTGGGAATATCGTTGCTCCACACATTTGATCGAACAGATCATCTATGTGGGGCAATGCATATTTGTTTTTAATTGCCATCTTGTTTAACTGATGCTAATATACAAATAAACATAAGGTAGCGTCTTTCTTTTTAACAAATAAGGTGGGTGCTCCCTAAGGGGATACACTTGGTCTTATGCAATTCTTATAAATTAACTCCTGTAGATGTAATTTTAATTTGTTAAGTTATAGGATATTCATCCAGTAAGGAGCCTTTGAATTAGGTACAGCTCCTAGTACTAATTCAATAGTAAAATCCAATTCTATTTTCGAATGTAATCTTGGAATCTCTTTTGGAAATACATTTGAAAAATATTTTAATATTAGTATATCATCAAATTTCAACTTATCTTCTTTATTCATGTGTTCCTCAATCAGTACATGCAAAACAAAAACTTTACAACCTTTTTGTACATACTTTTTCATTTCTAAAGATGAAAATTGTCTAACAGAAACTTTTCTAGGTATCCCTTTAAATATAACTATTTCTCCTTTTTCATCTAAACAGGTAAATGTTTTCTCAAAACAATTTAAAAATACTTTGTGTTTTTCTAGCTAGTCCATATTGATTAGAACATCATCTCACCCTAACGGTAATATATTTAGTTTCACTTGAGTTTTGAATTGACTCATATATATTTCACATTTTTCACATAGCTAACTACCTTTCTTTTGGTTCATGTAGTTAACTGAACCAACCAAGATTTTTAAAATACAAATTACATCTTTCTAGTATAGTAGGTGACACATAGCTTAAACTAGCACCTGGGTCTATCAAAATAGAAATATTCTTGTTGTGTATCATACCTTTTATTTCCACCATGCATGTTTGGTGTTTGAAAAAGCATGGTAATGTGTCTCACTTTTTCCCCTTTTGCGGCGATGAAATTTATGAACTAAAAGTATTTGTTTAGAAATCTACAAATCCATCAAGAATTAGATAATGATGTAATAAAACAAAAGTTTTCATTATGAATGACCTATTATATGGTATTTTTTTTAAATTAAAAAAAAAACTATTTTTATCTTAGTTATTTTATTTCTTTAAAGGTCATTTACTATTATTTCACGCATCTTATAAGTACTCACAAAACCGCTACCCCCCATATCTATCTTCATTTAATTTTTTAATTACAATTTTTTTAAGCAAGTTTTTAATAGACACTTTTAAGATTGTTGTACATATTTTTTAATTTTATTTTATGATACATTTTTATTTATTATTAAATTATCAATATAATAAATAATTTTTATGTGTAAGTAAAAGCGCGACCCAAAAAAAGTATCATTTTAACAAATCAAAATGAATATTTTTTCATATCAATATGGAAATAATATATAAGTGATTATTAAAATTATTTTTTGAAAATTTTTAAAGCACATTTTTTAATTTTTATAATAAATACTTTAAATAAATTTATAACAACAGAACAAATTTTCTTGCCGTAAAGTGAGACACCTACCATGCATCTCGATTCTCCAAGGCTGCATTAATTCTGGGCATTTCGTTTGCTACGTCACCAACCATTGCTTCCTCCTGAATTGTATGCACATTGCTGAAATTCCTCTTTCTATTTGGACAATCCTTCACATAATGAGGTCCCTGACATTCCAAACATTTTACAAGTTCTCTTCGTTCATTAATTTTACCATGAGTATTAGATAGATCTATGTTCTTTGCTGCTATAAAATTCTGCTGTGTATTTTTGAAATCTGTTTCTTGATAACTGTTCTTAGAAACGTTTTGGGAGTTATTTCCAAAATTTATGTTAGGCTTGAAACCTTTCCTTCTTTACTTGTTCTTTTACTTTTCCAATTAGGTATGCTTTCTTTCTTATTTTTACTTTGTTCATAATAGAAATTATCTTTCCTCGTTTCCTCTTCAAGAGTTTTTCGATTGTTATATTCAATTCGGTCCTTAAAGCTACGACGTAAACAACTCAAAAATCTCTGCATCTTAGGATTTTCATCGATTATATAAGGTACATATCGTAATAAAATTAAACATTTGCTACTTAGTTCCTTGATAGACATTGAAACTAGCTTAAGATCATAAAAATCTTTAGCTCTTTCTTCGTAATATCGTTTCGATAAAAAAATTATTTTAAAACTTTTCTTGAAATTCCTCCAGGTTACATATTTTTCTTTAATGATTTTAAATCTTTTTATGTCCTGACACCATATGTCATCCTTTTCGGTTAAATTATAGATAGCCCTCTTAGCTTTCAACCTATCCGAATAATTATAAATTTGAAAGCACTTTTTCATACTTGACAGCCATGCCTCAACTTCTTCACCCTTTTCCACCTCACCATTAAACATAGGAGGTTTATCTTTTTAAATTCTCCTAAAATTTCTTCATAAGGTTTATATTTTCTCTTTTTAGGACTATTGTCACGATCACTAATTTCCTTGGAATATTCATACTTTTCTTTGTGCGACCTTACTTTAATTCATGAAGAGGAATTACTTTCATTATCAGGAATTTCAACTTCTTACCTTTATGTTTATAAGATACCATTCCAGATTCAGTTTCATGTTCTTTTATTTTATCTTTTCCTCTATTATGTATTTTTTCTAGCAATATATGATTCAGTTCTTCCTGAGCTCTTAATATTCTTTTGTTATCTTCCTTTACAATTTGTAATTCAGCTTTTAAGTCCTTTACAGTTTAAAGCAATTCAGATGGTCGATTATTTAATTCCACATTTATATTATCTGGATTATTACGATGTGATCCATCTTCAGCAGATGCTTCTACTCCTTCCATTTCCTGCAAAATAAAATTTTATATTTATGTACTAAAACTATTTTTAAACATAGTTAGTAATTTTTTTTTTGTTTTGTATGCGAGTTGAGCCAATCTTCAGGCCTAATGTTTGGAAACTCGCTTTGATACCACATCTAACAACACCAAAATCTCATATTTTTTTTAACTCGTAAGATAATTTAGAAGACCAAATTGGTTTCACATCTTAATATGTCGATTAAGATTGCTGCAATAATAATTCTTATTATTATGTTCTAGAAATTACAGTTTCCAAGTATTATGTTAACTTACTTTCTTTTCAGTTTTCACATGTTGTGATTGCCTTAATGTAAGTTATACTTTGTCTATTGGTTTTGTTTTTGCATAAGGATGGTTGTTGTCATGCTTAGTGTCTCTAAAACTTTGTTTGTCAGTTCTAGATTGCAGACTGGGCTATAAAGGTGAATAGGTCTTACTTATCCTATCGGCTAACACATATCCGATTTGTTTCTATGCAGGTGTTTTGATGGAGAGATTGATTCATCTTGTAACATCTAAGATTCCTAGGTAAGGACACCAAGAGGGACTTAACTATGCTAAGTAAAAACAACAACACACTAATGCATCAAACTATGCATTGTTTCTTTCTACCATACATTAGAACAAGTATTTAAATAAATACATAGTGGCATTCAAAACTATGTAGTATCTAGGGCGTGTGAAATATAGAGCCGTGGGTAAAATATTTCGAACCAAGTGGTGGTGGGTAAGGTTTTTAATAGTGACCATGTGAAGAGTACGATGGGATGGTTCTTTCCATATGGATGAGGATTTTACCATTGGAGGAAATTTCAATTCAAAATGGGTCTCCTAAGGAAAATTAATAAAATAATATTTATTAATTTTGGAGAAAGAAAATAAAAAACCTACCTTTTTGTTTGTATTTTCAACATATCTCCCTATGTTTTTACTCAAATTTTGATCGAGAGAGCTCATGTATGCATAATTAAATTTTTCATCCAACGAGTACCCACTCGACATACTTTTGATGGACCCCGCTACCCCAAAAACAAGAAATACCTAAAAAACGTGATGATGACATAATCATCACATTTTTTTAGGTATTTGTTTTGGGTAGAGGGGTCCATCAAAAATATGTCGAGTGGGTACTCGTTGGATGTGGAATTTAATTCCGCGTCCAATGAGCTCTCCCGATTGAAATTTGAGTAAAAATACAAGGAGATATGTCGAAAATACAAAAAAAAAGTAGTTTTTTTTATGATACCTATCCCCAAATTTATATTAAAAATGTGTTTAATACCTATACGGTATTTCAAATTTAAATAAATTTCATTGGCTAACACATGATGACATGGAATTTGAATTAGAGTTAAAAGGCCCATTTTGAGTTGAAATTTCCTCTAATGCTTCTTCGAGCTCTAGGGTTTCGACACTTTTTCATTTTCTGTTATGTTGTGGGATGGGGAAGAGTCAAAGTCTCTCATCCCCTCCATCTTTTGATTTCTATGCTAAACCTCTCGGTATTCTCTAGTATCCTTATTTGTTTACTCGACCAAGACAATGGTGTCATCTCCTTTCATCAGTTTCTTGCAGAGATCAAATTCGTTGAGGTTTTCTCTTATGCTCTTTACTCAAAGTCATTTTTCTTTACTATAATATATTTCCTTAACAAATAGTAATACTTGTTTTAAATATTGAATTTTTTTTTGTCTGTCACGTACTCTCCCTGGTTTGCTTAATGCTGATGTTGGGTGCATAGAGCTTGGGGTTTGGTAACGTTCAGGGCTCTGGTAAGACCCGTGAGTTTTGAACCTTGTGTTTTTGGTGAAATGTGCAATGTTTCCTCCCTTTTCGAATTGGCCTCATTGGAAGCTTCTAGGGTTTTCGAAATTGCATGCCGAACCATTAAAATGGTAAACATTCTGGTGTTTTTTCCTCAATGGAGTTTTTCTATGATCTGAAAGCTTCAAATGCTTAGCACTGTATTTTAATGGACCATGAGCCTCTGTGGAGTTTATAAGAAGCTATGAAAGTAAAACTTTACGTGAATAAATTTATGGTATTACGACTATTTTGAAAATGTTTATATTCTTCCGCATTTTTTTATATTATTTTATTTTGATAAATAATTCTTGGACCTTCGATTCTTCTCTGTAAACATTGTAAAAAGGTTTTGAAAGAAACACTGCATTGATAAATTGTTTAGTTACTAATTTTTTATTTTGCCGTCGTGGATAAATCAGTTAGGGTTTACGACATTTTGATTTCAATTAAAACTATGGTACGTTTCTATAAATGTTTTAAACGGAAAATACTTGGTAATGCTATCCTTACGGCCTCAACCTCTTAATTATTTTAAATAGTGATTTATATAGGATTTGTATTTCATTGATTTACTGGTAAATTCCTAAAAATATTATGCAAAGTTGGTTTTTATTTGATGTTTAAAAATGAAATCCCACTGCGATAGTTATAAACTCGGTTGTTTTTATGAATTCAAGAGAAAAAATGGTATATGGCTACAACATGATTTCAAATATATTTGTGTTTGCTATTTTAGTTTTCATTTAATATTTTAATTCTTAATAGAAGGGCCTTTACATGTTTCAAACCTTGGTTTGTTAACCATTTTTAATAGTAAAACAATTTGTTTTTATTAAAAGAAGTTATACATTTGTTTACTATAGTTATATGGAAACTTTCATTTTATTAAATTAATCCTTTTAAACCTAACTTGTTACTCTGGATACGATAAGCCTCTCAGCCTCTTGGATGTAATTACTATTTAATTTATTTAAACAAAAGTCTTCCAGATGTAAAAAGGAATGATACTTGCACAGAGTTAGATTTTACTAAATCTTTCGACTAAGTGGGGTTTTTGTTTTGGTTGATTAATTTAAAATAATTCTACTCTTTAATTTGTATGGGTTTTAAACCCCTCATCTAAGCACAGTGAAAATGACCTAGGTTAATATTATAACAGGTTTTAATGGTATTTAAGGGTTTTATTAAAATTTACTAAAACAAACCCTATTTAAGCAAATATGTAACTTAGAAGAATTTTATGCAGGAATAAAAGAGAATAAATCTAAAGTAATAGTAACTATTGATAATGATAATGCTTTAAGGAAATACACTATTGTTCCTAAATAAGGAGATATGAACTAGCATACAAACTTTTACTGTGAAAACTCTAGGTAAACAATAACCTAAGTTTACTGATAAAATTAATAGGAAATAAAATATATATCCCTAATTTAATACATAGACAAATAATAATTTTAAGAGAGCTTTAAACATCATAATTTCCTTCAGATACAAAATAAAAACTTTAAAGATCATAACCAGAACATATTAGAACCTACTAACTTTAAAGGGGACAAACACCCAAACAAGATCGTTCCTCCCAACCGTCACCTGAAAGCAACCAAGACCACTTACCTTAAGACCCCCGAGCTTGTTCACCGAACCACTAGGATGAAGATGTTGTGTATAATCCTACACACTACTCTGTAAATTAGCAATCTCACTTGCATACTTACTTTTAGCAAATTCACTTTAGCTTTCCCCTCATCGAATTTCTCTTATGTGCCTAACCTTTTAATTTCTAGAAAAACCACAAGGCTATAATAACTTAGAATGTAGTGAGCCTCCTAATCATTCGATGGTATATATAAGATTTCCTATATATTTGGGTCAGATTTGCAATTAAATGAGCCACTTGCTCAGTTCCTCTTTCTAGGGAGCATGAACACAATTATAGGGATGTTGCCTTGTGCAACAGCAAGAAAGTGAATGTTGTTGCTGCCACTTGTCATTTTGGCCTTATACAACAGATCATTCCTCCTATTGGGTTAATGGACACTCTTCAACTTTCTTCTTTGGATAGGTGTCTCTTCTTTTAATTATTTAAATAAATACAATATTTAGTTACAGTCATCTTTGACCATCCTTGGTCAATAACATAAAACTTTACAATAACTTTTAAAGTGATGTTTTTCTCAAAAATAAAATATTTTTAGTTCTAGGTGGGTTATAGTTCCACCATGAGAGCTTTCATCTCATATCTCATAGCTTATATCCAATTGTTTTTGTCTATATCCACTATGCTTCTTCAAATGTAGTAGGTTCAACTTCAATAAAATATTTATATAGGATTTGTTTACTAGAGTTATATGGAAACTATCATTTTATTAAATTGATCCTTTTAAACCTAACTTTTTAATTTGGATACAATAATCCTCTCAACCTCTTGGATGTAATTACTGTTTAATTTATTTAAACAAAATCCTTTCATTTGTAAAAAGGAATGATACATGCGTAGATTTAGATTTTACTAAGTCTTTCGACTAAGTGGTATTTTTGTTCTAGTTGATTAATTTAAAATAATTCTACTCTTTAATTTTGTATGGGTTTTAAGCCCCTCAGCTAAGGCACAGTGAAAATGATCTAGGTTAATAGCATAACAGGTTTTAATGGTATTTAAGGGTTTTATTAAAATTTACAAAAACAAACCCTATTTAAGCAAATATGTAACTTACAAGAATTATTTGCAGGAATAAAAGAGAATAAAAGTAAAGTAATAGTAACTGTTGATATTGATAATGATTTAAGGAAATACAATACTATTCCTAATTAAGGAGATATGAAATAGCTTACTAACTTTTATTGTGAAAACTCTGGGTAAACAGTAACCTACGTTTACTAATAAAATTAACAGGAAATCAAATATATATCCCTACTTTAATACAAAGACAAATAATAATTTTGAGAAATATTTAAACATCATAATTTCCTTCAGATACAAAATGAAAACTTTAAAGATCATAACCAAAAAATATTAGAACCTACTAACTTTGAAAGGGACAAACGCCCAAAGAAGACCGTTCCTCCCAACTGTCTCCTGAAAGTAGCCAAGATCACTTGCTTTAGGACCCCAGAGCCTATTCACTGAACCACCAGGACAAAGATGTTGTGTAGAATCCTACACAGTACTCCGTAACTTAGCAATCTCACTTGTAGACTTAACTCTCAGTAAATTCACTTTAGCTTTCCACTCATCAAATTTCTTTTATGTGCCTAACCTTATAAGTTTCCAGGAAAACCACAAGGCTCTAATAACTTATAATGTAGTGAGACTCCTTCTTATTCGATGGTATATATAATATTTCCTAGATATTTGGGTCAGTTTTGCAATTTAATGAGTCACCTACTCAGTTCCTCTTTCCAGGGAACATGACCACAATTATAGGGATGTTGCCTCCTACAACAACAAGAAAGTGAATGTTGTTGTTGCCACTTGTCATTTTGGCCTTCTACAACAGATCATTTCTCCTAGTGGGTCATTGAACATTCTTCAACAGTCTTCTTTGGATAGGTGTCTCTTCTTTTAATTATTTAATTAAATAAAATGTTTAATTACAGTCAGCTTTGACCATCCTAGGTCAATAACATAAAATTTTACAATAACTTTTAAAGTAATGTTTTTTTCTCAAAAATAAAATGTTTCCAGTTCTAGGTGGGTCACAGATTCACCATCAGAGATTTCATCTCATCTCTCATAGCTTCTATCCAATTTGTTTTGTCTATATCCACTATGCTTCTTCAAATGTAGTAGGTTCAACTTCAATAAAATATGTATACCTTCTTGAAGGCAAACGTTCTCTTGTAGATATTATAACATGAGATATTCTACTATTTTGATTCACGAATTGATATTATAAGTCACTACAAATCAAGGTTTATCTTAGATCATTAGTGTTTTCATTGCACTTCACTTCCACTTGATTCTTCCATGAATTGAACTCCATTGTCACTACATGGTTGACTTTGTTCATGGCGTGGACTAATTATTTAGAATAATTTAATCAAAACATGGGGATCCTAATGCCCTTGATAATGATCAAACAATAATATTAAAGGCACTTGACCGCTTAAACAAAAAAATCCATTGCACTTGCTCCCACCATCTATTTGACCCTCTCTTTTCTATAACGACATTAAACACAACAAAAAAACATGAAATTGTACTTTCGTTTTCATTATATTAATGATCTTCATTTTCCCCTGAACTTGTGAAACAATGTTAAGGAGGTTTGAGGTAACACTACAAAATAGACACATAACTAACAAATGAATATCGCTTTACAAGATTATAGACCTAATCATGACACATCCTTATCTGTTATTTATGTTGAATATATTATTTTTGTATGATTTTTTTATTTATAAATTTCAGTTTGCTTATCAATAGTGTGGTGAGGTGATGGGTAAGAAATAAGGTACCTATTAGTCATGATATTTGGTTTGAGGAATCCATTTGTGCATCATTCATATTAAAATTATAAATATAAATACAATCTCCCATATTGGTATTAGTGGACAAAGGGATAGCCATAGCCACTACCAATCATTTGTTCACCCAACATGGATGGAGTAATACGAATCTTTCAACATTGAAAAAGGGAGGATGTGAACATTAAGTTGGAAAATAATTTGAAATGATTTGATAAAGGTGTGCTTACTTCCTTAACACCCTTCATACTAAACCCATTCAACATATTTTCAATATATGTTTCATGTGATAGTTTTAATTCTCTTTTCTTCTTGTTTTTGATAATTTTCATTCCAAGGATTTTCCTTGCAACACTCAAATCCTTCATTGAAAAGATCATATCCAATTTTTTTTTAGCTTGTTAATTTCAACTATGCTATATCCTGCAACTAGCATATTATCAACATATAATCAAAACAATAGATGTTCACCATTATTGAAAGACTTGTAATAGACACAATGTCTAGATTCATATATAAAAAGTTTGTTTAGTGATAAATGAATCAAATTTTAAATAATATTTCCTTGGATATTGTTTCAACCCATATAGACTATGATTATTCTTCACATAGATCCTCATTACCCTTTTCCTCAAATCATTTTGTTTTCTTCCTATATAACTCTTCCTCCAAATCACCATGTAGAAAGGTTGTCTTGACGTCACGCTGATCAAAATATAGATCATTAACAACTACTAAACCCAACAATTCTATGACAGTGGTTATTTTTATAATTGGTGAAAAAATATCGTTAAAATATCGATCCAACCTTTGGTTGTCGATTTATTTCAAGTTGAAAGTCGCCTCAAAATGCGGTTCAATGACATATGGTGAATTTCGGTCCGGGAGTGAAAAAAAAATGGAGCAGTGTAATTTCTTGTCATTGGAAAGTGTGTGAGAGAAATTTCGTTATGGGAACACTACCAATAGTTGCATGGTTGAAGTTTTTGCAGATTTTACCCACCAATGCAATAGTTGCATTTAAGAAAATTGAGCAAAACCCTAGTTTATGAAATCAATGCACAATGTAGTCACTGAGCCATGCAAACATGGCAGAGAGGCCCCCCTACATGTAATTGCAATCTCGAAGACCAATAGATTCAGTGGTTCATCGATATGACCTCTGGTTGTCAATTTATGTCGAGTTGAAAGTTGCCTCAAAATGCGGTTCAGGGACACTTGGTGACTTTCGTTTTAGGAGCAACAAACAAAATGGAGCAACATAATTTCATGCTTTTGGATCATCCAAGTGTGTATGGGAAAGGCCGATATGGAAAAACTACCAATAGTCACATGGTCAAGGATTTTGCAGAGTTCACCCACCAATGCAAGAGTTGCATTCAAGGAAATTGATAAAAACCCTATTTTATGAAATCAATGCACAATGTAGTCACTGAGCCATGCAAACACGATGGATAGGAACCCCTAGATGTAATCACATGCCAAGAGACCAATAGAGTTGATGGTTTATCGAGCCAACTTATGATTGTTAATTTATGTCAAATTGAAAGTCGCCTCAAAATGCGGTTCAAGGACACTTTGTGACTTTTATTTCGGGATCGAAAAAACAAATGGAGCAGCATAATTTGATTTCATTGGATCCTTCAAGTGTGTATTGGAAAGGTTGACATGGGAACACTACCAATAGCAGCATGGTGGAGGTTTTTGTAGAGTTGACCCACCAATGCAAGAGTTGCATTCAAAGAAACTGAACAAAACCATAGTTTATGAAATCAATGCACAATGTAGGAACTGGGCCATACAAACATGGTGCATATTCCCCCTAGATGGAATCAAATGCTAAGAGACCAACGATTTCAAAGGTTTGTTGATTCTACCTTCGATTGTCTATTTAATTTGAGTTGAAAGTTGCCTCAAAATGCGGTTCAGGGACACTTGGTGACTTTCGGTTCGGGAGAGAAAATCCAAATGGAGTAGCATAATTGCATGCCATTGGATCCTGCAAGTGTGTATTGGAAAGGAGGATATGGTAACACTACCAATATTCACATTGTCTAGGTTTTTGCAGAGTTGACCTACCAATGCAAAATTTCCATTCAAGGAAATTGAGAAAAACCCTATTTTATGAAATTAATGAACAATGTAGTCACCGGGCCATGAAAACATAGTGGAGATGCCCCGCTAGATGTAATCGTGTGTCAAGAGACCAATGGAGTCGACTATTTGTTGATCCGACCTCTGGTTTCCAATTTATGTCGAGTTGAAAGTTGGCTCAAAATGCGTTTCAGGCACACTTGGTGACTTTCGGTCTGTGAGCAAAAGCCCAAACAAAGAAGCATAATCACATGTCGTTGGCTCCTACAAGTGTGTATGGGAAATGTCGATATGGGAACACTACCAATTTTCGTATGTTCGAGGTTTTTGCAAATTTGACCCACCAATGCAAGAGTTGCAAGATTTGACCCACCAATCTAATTAAATGTACATTAATGTAATTAAATGTGCATTAATATTAAAAAAATCATTAAAAGCAAATTGCAACAGCTGGAGAGACTATTATTTTATGAATTCTATTTATTGGTATCTAAAGACACCAGGTAGTTCTTAAATCCTCCAATGTGCCATAGATCGTGTTTGTATCCTAGGCACACAAAAGGCTAAACTTTAGTACTCTCATCAAAAAATAAAGAGAACCCAATGAAAATGTGCAAACATTATTTATAGATAACTCACCTAAGGGTGTAGGATCATGTTTATGTTGTACAGTATCCTATGAATGGTATTCGTCAATCATAGGTTAGTACATTGGGATAAACTAAAGGCTAACTCATTGAAATTGTGCTTCAACATGCACTTTAAGATTGAAATAACATGCCTAACAATCTAGGCACGCTAAACAATATAGTAACACCTAACAATGCACTCACTCGAGTAGGCCATGTGGATCATCTTTGCTTCCACTAGTGTCCATCAATCTCTAATGCTCTAAATGAGGTATCAAGTATCGTACATGTGACCTATTTTTGTTCGAAAATGTGCACATCTTAATGTTTATACCAACTACCATGTTGGTGAATTTGTATACAATAGCTCCTAGTCTATAATCCTGATATACATACCCATTCTTCCTTTTATGTTGTACTGTTATGTCAAGTACTCCCCTTTTATAACCATCGATCCAGTTGGGAATTCAATATTTTCATCATCTGTAATAGGTTCGAGAATGGTTTGTTTCCCCTTTAAGCAACGTGCCAACCAATAGTAAGAAACCCATTCATTAATTTTTGGGGAAACCACTGCATATATCTCACCTATGAAAGGAAATAGGTCGATTTAACAATAAATTTATTTAGAAAGGCATTGCACATAACATAAAGAAAATTTCTTAAAATGTAAAGTATTGTAGTGATTTAGGTACTACAGATTTACTTTTTTCTACTTGGTTGTATGAGATCTGATATGTGATCATATTTTGTAGAAATATATGTCTGATCATCTTCGAAATGGTCTATTTTATTAACCCCCTTCAAATCGGTGCCAAGTGTCACTCAATCCCATGTATCAACCGTATTTGTATACTCACAATCATCTCATTCATTGATGCTACAGGAACCTCTAAAGAAAAACTTCAATATTGTCCAAATTTGTAGGATCGAGTTGTTTGAGCTTCTAATTGAATGAAACTATTGAGTTCCATGCACTATGTTTATCCGATGTGTGTTGGATCGGTCCACATTTGTCACCTCCCAAAATATTCTTAACACTAGGTTTTTCCTTGTTGCATGTTCTCCCATCACATATGCACACTATTTCACTATAGATCTAGTGTCTCAAAGGAGAGCACTAGTAAACCTCATATCTTCCCTTCAAAGGGAATTTTTCATGCATGGTCCAGCACCGTCATCCTCTCCTTTTCCATGACCAGTTTCAAAGTAGTTCCATATATGTGCCACCTTGTATTTTATGTGCAAAAAACACAACAATTGAAATACATGTGCATTCTTGAACTGCCCAGCACAACCATCTAACCAAATCAAATGACGACAAAATGATATATCCATAGCTATCACATGATCATAGAACAATTTAAAGCAATGTTGCACATAATGGATATCATGGTCCTAGTCGTCACTTATGTAGAAGTGACTTTCTTTCAATATCACAAATTTCTCTTCATTTCTATCTGACCCATGTCGATAAGTGATATCGACCATTATTCCCACCTGCTCTGAGTGATAGTACTAAATTTGCATTTCATTTTGTGTTTGTAGGGTGTAATTTTCTACAAATTCAACCACTGATAGTATTTTTCTGAGAGGGAATGTGTCTCAGCATATTCTGAATTTCTCATCTTGTCACCATGCCACGTCGACATGCTAAATGTACTATTAGATATTTCCTCTAAACTCTAAAATAAATTCACATACTTGCACCTGGTGGAAAAAAAAACAATGTTATAAAGCAACATAAAAATATTTACATGAATATTAATATATTAATAAACATTGTTATAAAACAACATAAACAATACAGCCATTTAAATGAAAATTATTCATGTAAATTATCACCTGTGAAGTCACCAATTTAATCTTAACTCTTTCTTTCCCATCATGTAGCTGATATGTCTCATGATGACAGTTTTGCTTCTTGACAATTGTATTCTCAAATGCTTGATATTCACTCACATGGATGCAATCAGACTATAATGATATCCCACCACATATGTTGCAAGAACCCTCTACACATTGTTTTAAGTAATATGTCTTTTCATATTGTCTCAGACACATTATGATATGGATGGAATCTCTAGATGACATTGGCAGTGCCACGCTTGAGAATTCATGCACATGGTTAGGATGCAAAAAAAAATGTATATGTGCAAATGGATGATAATATATATCAAACTCTATGTGGTATATACAACAAAAAATGCTCCGGATGGTATGATTCTAACATACCAAGGCTTGCATTTTTAAAAGATCTTTTCCTGAGCCTTATCTCTACGTGGGAAACTTTAAACATCTTGAAAAAGTGAGTTTGAGTCATGTCAAAATAATGTTTAACATGAGGTTCATTATTCATAGAACCCCTACAGCATTTTAACACATCCTTTGTGTTAGAAGAAGGCCTAATGTTATCATGCCAAAAAGTGTGCACTAGTCCCTTCAATGTGTTATCATCAGATCTGCTCCAACAAAATTTCAGTTTCTAGCAGCATCAAAATGTCAAAGTGACCACTCAAGTTTCAATTTGAATACCAAGATCAAATAGAAAAGCAATCATGATGGCAATCATGTGGAGTCTAGTTTTGGAGAAAGGATGTTTGAGCATCATGACTTGGCTGATGAAGCTGAGAATCTAATGATTAAGTTGAAATTTTTGACATACAAGCTTAGGAATTTCTTGATTCGTAATGGTATATCAACTCTTTTAAAAAATGGACTTGCTGCTTATAAGGAGTACTACTTGAGTCAAATGAAGATCTGGGGCACATCGCATGCAAAGATAAAGGAACTGAGTAAGCTTTTAGATGAATTGGTTGTATACATACGGAGAAAATATGGAAACAGATTGAAGATATTAGTAGGAGCACCAAGGAAATAGTAGTCCCAGTGGTCCCCGATTCTCAAGGCACAGATACAAATCCTTTTGATCTTGATGCTTTGACAGTCTTCATGTTTCGTGTTCTTCAATGAGTCAACCACTCGGGTAGTCTCGATAGAAACTCAAAGAATGTTGGCTATGTTCTTCTAATGTTTTACAATCTCTATGAGGGAAAGAGTAGGAGTGATTTTGAGACAGAACTGTGTGAGCATTTTGGCTTGCTTGTTAAAATGTTAGTAGCACAGAGAAAAGAAATCCTCTCATCAACAGAAAGACAAATCCCTCTTTATTTCCTAAGAAGGGTCGGAGAAAGGTAAAGAATTGGTAGATTGAGGTAAGCATTCCATGGAGCCAACCTAAACAGAATTTTTTGTAATGAAGATTTTGACAAAAGTTACAATACAAATGCCCAAACTAAAGGGAGGGATAGGAGAGCTTCAAATTCAAATCTTGGGGGATATCAAGAATCTGCAACATTAGAGAAAATGGAGACTCCTAGACCCTCGAATGTTGAGACCAAATGTATCATGGTCAATCAAACTTCTGGTGTAAAGCATACTGGCAAGGTTGCTTCCAATGAAAAGCATCAAACCAATAGTACATGCACCGATGGTTCTACAAACCAGTGCAATGGGAATGATGGAAATGATTTGTCTCTGATTCGAAAGCAACTTTTTCATATTGAAAACCAGCAATACAGCTTGTTGGAGCTTTTTCAGAGTTTTATAGGAAGCTCACAAGAGGGTATGCGATCCTCAGAATCAAGGGTACATGGTTTGGAACAGACTGTTGATGTAATGGCTCAGGATCTAGCTGTATTAATAGGTAGGTTGTCTACTTCTAGTATCGAAGGTGACAGGGGTACATGTTGTAAGTTCCTTGGTACGGATTTTTTTAAGTTCCAAGTTTTGGAGGAAAAGTGAAGCAAGATATGCTGCCTTAAGAAATGCAACATTTGATGTGTCATCCTTGAGAAAATTTGGAGGAACAATAGATAATCTAGAGAATATAAGACATAAAGGCATGCATGGTGGTTTTATAATGAATCCCTTGGCAGATATTAGAGGGGCTTCAAGGAGAGAGAGTATTGAGTCTATTTCAGACAACACTAAGAGGCCAATATTAGAGAACTTGAAAGGAGATCAAATAATGACTAGAGCACTGGATGCTAATAGGTTTGGTGAGGGTCCCTCTACAAGGAGTGTTTGGAAAGCATCAAAGGATGAGGCAACTCTCTCTGCTATACGGGTTGCAGGGACGGATAGAAAAACAGAGGAGTTAGAATTTGTAAAAGAAAACTCAAGAGCAAACACATTGGACACTAGCACTAAGAATATATGTTCTATCAGGTCAAGACATAGAAGTACTATTTTCTGGAGTGTTTGGACACGTCCTGTAGACTTTCTGCGAACAGGGGATGTAGACTCAGCATTTGTCATGGTCCTCCACCATGGAGATTTTTCAAATAAGCTTGCTACACTAGAAACTCATTTAGGTTGCATTGGAAACAAAAAGATATCTTCAAAGAATGAGTGGCCTCATTTGACGATCTAGACAGGAGCTGGAGCTACTCCAAGAAGCAGCAACACTCGCTCTCAGTTCTTCACATTTTGTCTTCATCTTCTGCTTGTGAAGACTGAATTGCTATGTTTTTTCCATTTAAGAAAGCCTGAAGTTTCATGGTTTTATGTGGTGTTTTTGTTGATTTCATTTGGAGAGTTCAATCAATTGAAGCCGGTGGATTTAAGCAGTGAAATCAAAGCATTTGACTGGTTTTATTTATTTTTGGTCTATGATTTTTAGAATTTAATTTTTTCTAAATTGGGTCTGATTAGAGGACGGTTGTGGACAGAGATTGGTGGTAGAGTAATATTATTCATTCAGGAAATATTGGGACAGCTGGAAAATATTGGTTCCAGAGTTTAAGCCAGTAACTTCAAGTTATAGTGGTCAATCGAGAGGTGGTTCCATATTTTTTTTGGAAGATATATTTAATTCCAATATAGTACATCATGTGGCATTTGAAGATTTGGTAAAAGGATCACTTCCATATTTCCAAGACACTTGGTATCAATAGTTGGCAGTTGAGTTATCAAATGGCTTTATTATTTCCATATTTTCAAGCATAAAGTTAGCAGCCAGAAGAAGATTCAATGAACAAGTGGAAGGGGATTCATTAGTCAAAGATAATTCAGTGAGATCTGACTTCAACAACTCCATCAATTAGATATTTTGACAGTTTGTCCATATTTCTTCTAGAAAATAGAAATAGCTTATTATTGGTATTGAGCTTTTATAAATACTGTAATATGTAATGTGGCAAGGGGGTGGCAATTGGAGTTATGGAAATCCAATTTTGATGATATGTTGTATGACATGAAATGCTCTGCATCTTCAATACAGGTTCTGCTTTGATATGATTATGATTTTGAGTTGACTTTGTATCTTATGAATTGTATTTTTTTTGTGCTTTATCTTGTATATGGTCAATTAAATCCCATTACATGATTCTTATAGTGAAATACAGTTATCTTTTAAACTTTTAATGACAGAGTCAGTCTCATTTCATAAATTCGTGCTCATAGTTTCTTTGATATTGAATTTTGTATTCTATTTTATGTTGTACAGATCTTTAAATGGTTATATGATTTCATTATATCTTTGATTACATACCAACCCAATTTTTATCTTGATTTCATTGAATTATATTTTTGAAAAATATTTCTTTAAGCTTGAACCCCTGTAGTCTAGGTTCAACTTTAGGTTCATAAGTTTGTAGTATAAGCAGTTTGAATTGGTAGTTTGTCTTTGCAGTATAAGAAGAGAAGGTTTTCAAAGATTGAAATAGGTTAGGAATAAGATAAAAAGACTCTATCCCAATGGAAACAAGGCACTGGTATTTCTTATTTTCAAAGCAGTGAATGGCAGGACAGGGTGTAGTTATCAGAGATGGTTTCATTGGAAAGGCATAGGTCTACTTGTTCTTGGAAGCTCATAGGGAGCATGCCATCCCCAGATGAAGCCAGATGTTATCATCAGATCTGCTCCAACAAAATTTCAGTTTCTGGCAGCATCCAAATGTCAAAGTTACCACTCAAGTTTCAATTTGAATACCGAGATCAGATAGAAAAGCAATCATGATGGTAATCATGTGGAGTCTAGTTTTGGAGCAAGGATGTTTGAGCATGATGACTTCGACTAGATTCATGTATTTACAAGGAAACATACCGCTAAATGCCCAAAATGTTCCCATTTGTCCCTCTACATCAAGCCTATCTCTTCATACTAGATATTTTTAAGTGTATTTGGATGTAAAGGCACAAATTTTTATGTGCATTTAAGTAAACGACGTTGTCTTGTGGATCTACTTACAATTGATTCAACCATGACGTGATGAGCCACATGACAGTCCTGTGAACGATTTTTTTTACCAATCGATGTGAGTGTAGCACCAAGATATTTAACAATGTGATTACTTAATTCGATATTCTTCAATGTTCTTATGCCTAACGTTCTTCTAACAGTTTCCATAATCCCTATATTTAATCAAATCTAAAAACAATTGGCATTTACTGGCTTCATATTTGTTTATCAAAATATTGTTTAATTATTTGAGAACAATGATGAAGGATAGTGTGTTTAGGAACCTTACCTTCCATGGAAGTGAATTCGCTCTCATCCACTTGTATGTGTTTAGGAGTTCTCTTTTGCATTGATGTGGTATTTTTTTTTGCTTAAAACTCCAGAGTGATGTTTACTTCCGCTACAGGATGAAAACTTCGATTAGGAGATTGAACCACCTGGCATGGTTGTTGCGGAGTCACATTTTCATCATCAGGAAAATAATGATTAAAATTTTCACAAAATTGTCTGCTTAATAATGCACCAAGATTTTCATCTCCCCCATAACCAACTTCTATTAATGTTGCATTATCCTCCTCAACCTCTACATCAGGCATTTGTGCTTTTCCCCAAGATTTTGAGGCGCGAGTATTTGATGCAAAGTGTGGTGTTCCATCCATTGAACTCAATACTGAAATATGGTTTGTTGGAGAATGTATGGTATTGTACACTATCAAATTCCTCCACTTTGACTCTTTCTCTAGGGTATCCAACATTGTAGTTTCTACTGAATTGCTCTACTTCACCTGTTGAGTGGGAATGGGAATTATTTGCTAATTGATTGAATGTTGACGATTTCTTGATTCTTCCCTCTTTTTTCATCTTCTTCTGGTGTAAGCACCTTCCTCATGGATTTTCGGTCTCTATTACGTACATTCCCATTGAAATCTACCAAAACTTGTACAAAACCTATGGATTTGTGTAATAAATGATGAAATGGAAGGTTGAACAGTTCTCTTTGCTTGGGTTCAAAGGAATTCTATATTTGTCTACAATAAAACTTTCCCACGACCCGCAACCCAACATTTTTTAACCAAAACCCATATCACATATGCAATATAATGCATGTTTGTTTTAACACATTTGTGTTATATAACACATGTGTTATGCATACACTGGTTTACACCTAACAGCCACTATGTACAACATGATCATCATATTACATATGTGATATATTGCATATGTGATTCAGTGCATATGAGATAAGAGAAATTAACATTACATTAATAAAGCCAAAAGATGGGGGGGGAGTCAAAGGAGGGAGAGAAAGGTGTATATGGAATCATGGGAGGGAAGTGGGAGGTAAGGATGGGTAGG
>LPNX010290972.1:985376-1016611 GCA_001517045.1 Pseudotsuga menziesii
AGAGAGAGAGAGGGACATGGAGAGAGAGAAAATGATGTATGGAGCGATGTATAGAGGGTGAGAGAGTGGGATAATAACAGTGAGAGAGGATGGATTTATGGAAATGAATGATGGTCAAGAATGGTTACACCAAGGGATAGAGATGAGGGATTGTGTGATTCTATGTGTGTGTGTGTGTGTGTGTGTGTGTGTGTGTGTGTGAGAGAGAGAGAGAGAGAGAGAGAAAGAGATCTTAAGGAATGGAGAGAAATATGGAGAGATGAAGGCTTGAACCCCTGGATTGATTTCGTGAGTGAGAGAGAGGGAAACATGGTTAGAGAGGGAAGGGGGAGAGAGAGAGGGTTTGTGGATTTTTTTAGAAGCATAGGCATGGTGAAGGAAACAAATATCGATGGTTAGATAGAGAGACGAAGAGAGGGAAGGAATTTGGGGGGAGAGAGAAGGGGGTGGAGAGAGGATGTAGGGGGAAAAAGTGAGGGAGGGAGTGAGTGAGAGGATGCAACACATGGAAGTAGAAGGAAAGGGAGGGATGGAGGGAGGAAGAGAGAAATGGTTTTAGCAGGAGGGAGGGGTAACAAAGGAAGGGTTTTAGAGGGAGGGAAGGGGGAAAGAGAGAGGGTTGATGGATGGTTTTAGACATTAGAGGAAATTTGGGGTCTAAAATGGGCCTTATAAGAAAACATGCCAACAATAAATTTTGTGAGTTGGAATTCAAGAACCAATAGAATTTCAATAAAATGAGTCAACCATAATGGTTGAATTGACATGGTTGAATTGACATATCTTCCTATGTTTTTACTCAAATTCCAAGATGGAGAGCTCGTTGGATGTGGAATTTAATTCTGCATATAACGAGTACCCACAATGCATACTTTTGACAGACCCCTCTATCCCAAAAATAATAAATACCTAACAAAATGTGATAATGATGTCATCATCATGTTTTTTCAGGTATTTATTATTTTTGGGGTAGCAAGGTCTATCAAAAGTATGTAGTGTGGGTACTCGTTGGATGAGGAATTAAATTCTGCATCAAATGAGCTCTCCTTATCGGAATTTGAGTAAAAACACTGGGAGATATGTCAAAAATATGAACAAAAAAAGTAGTTTTTTTCATTCTTCCTCCAAAATTAATAACTATTATTTTATTATTTTCCTTAGGAGGCCCATTTTAGACCTCAGATTTCCTATAATGGGAAAAGGCATGGTGAAGGAGAGAAGTATCAATGTTTAGATAGAGAGATGAAGAGGGGGAAGGAATTTGGGGGGAAGAGAAGGGGTGGAGAGAGGAGGTAGGGGGAGAAAGTGAGGGATACAGTGAGTGATAGAATGGAACACATGGAGGTAGAAGGAGAGGGAGGGAGGGAGGGGTAGAAAATGAAGGGTTTTAGAGGGAGGGAAGGGGGAGAGGGAAAGGGTTGATGGATGGTTTTACAGCCATAGGCATGGTGAAGGAGAGAGGGATGGAGAGAGGGTGTGTGGATGTGTTTGAGAGAGACAAAGAGGGAAGGTTGGTTATAGCGGGAGAGATGGTGTGGTGTTCCAAGACCAAGAGGTGTATAAGTTTGTTTGAGGGGGTATTTGTGAGATAAGGAAGGAGGGGGAATTTAGGCAGAGAGGGAGAGAGAGGAAGAGAGGCAAGCAAGTAAGGGGGGAGAGAGAGAAGGGGGTGGAGAGAGGAAGAGAGGGAGGGAAAGGGGTGAGAGATAGGGTTGAGCGATGGTTATGGATGAAGAGGGATAGTGAATGAGAGAAATAATGATAGGTAGATAGAGAGGGATGGAGAGAGGGTGTGTAGATGTGTGTGAGAGAGACAAAGTGGGGAAGGTTGGTTATAGAGGGATATAGGGTGTGGTTTTTCAAGACCAACAGGTGTGTAAGTTTGTTCAAGGTGGGAGTGTCGAGATAAAAAAGAAGGGGGGAGAGAGGAAGAGAGAGAAGGAATTAGGGGGGGAGAGAGAAGGGGGTGGAAAGATAAGATAGGGGGAGAAAGTGAGGTATGGAGTGAGTGAGAGGATGGAACACATGGAGGTAGAAGGAGAGGTAAGGAAGGCATAAGAGAGAAGGGAGAGAGAGGGAAGGGGAAGAGAGAGAGGGTTGAGCGATGACTATAGAGGTAGAGAGATGGCGAAGGAGAGAAATAACGATGGTTAGATAAAGATGGATGGAGAGAGGGTATCTGGATGTGTGTTAGATAGACAAAGGGGGGAGGTTGGTTATAGAGGGAGAAAGTGTATGGTGTTCCAATACCAATGTATATGTAAAATAGTTTTCTTAAATTAACGTAGTGAAACGCATATGTGTTATATCACATATGCGAGATAAACTATATAGGCCTTATAGCAAATAAGCGATATAAAATGCATATGTGTTATAACACATATGTGATATAAAACAAATATTTGTTATAACACGTGAATTTTGTAAATTCTAAAATTTCGGTGGGAACAAGGCTTGGCATGATGTTTGAAAATAACTTCGTACTACCGAACCTATTGGCTAGGACAAATAAACCAAGGTTATTTCCTGTATTTCAGAGCTCTATGAATTTGCTCAGTTTCGATGGTGTTTTTTTCCATGGAAAACACAATATTTTTATGAAAATATAGAATATTGTAGAATACGATCTAATGATTCTAAATATGTAATTTTTTTCCCTAAAATGTATGTTTTATTTATTTATTATTATTTTTCTAAATGACACACGTTAGTTTTTGAAAATAGATACGTCGATTGTTTTTTATATAACTTTTGATTTCCTTCACCATTTCTCAAGAAAACTATATGGTCCACTAGAGGAGGGGGAGCTATATAATCTTATATATACAAATCAAGAATTTCATTAATTTTGCCCCTAAAGTGTTTCACCCACACATAACATTTTTGCTTCAATATTTTAGATTCAATAATTAATAATAATAAAAAATAGTGTTGCACTAGTACCATATGTCATTTATATATTTGCAATATTTTATCCAAAAATGACATCATTTAACTCATATATTGTTGCACTCACACAAACATATATGTCATGATGTGCTGAAAATTTTAAAACCCAATTTAAGGGAAACTAATTTGATAATCATTTACACAAATTTTATATATAAATTTTTTTTATATTATGAAATATTATTCAATTACCTAACTTTTGTATTTTTACTTCATCTTCAAATTCGTTAGGGAAGTACCTCTAATTGTCACCTAAAGTTAGAGGTTCCATGCTTTTTTAGTGTTATATGGCATCTAAAGTGCCTTTAAAGGAGTTCATGATTGTGCATCAACCCACACACACACACACACAAGCAAACACACATATATATTATGTTATGTTTTGTATTAAAAAAATAAAGTAGTTATTTTAATTTATTAATTTAAGAGAAAATGATGTAATAGTTTGGTATATATATTAAATGGGAAATTTATTTACAATAGAAATTGGTGTAATTATGTGTTTTTATTTATTTATTTAATTATTTTCAACATTTTATGAAAACAACAAAAATCACAATATAATCATAATTCGAACAGGATTAATCAAATTCATGCATGGTATCAACCATGGTTAATATATTCAACCTTCCTCAATCATGGTCAAATCAACTTAATAGTCAACTAGCCTTAATCTATGGTACCCATGGTTCACTAAAGTCAATGACACTTTAACTATTGTTCACCAAAGTCAAGCATGGTTTGTTAAAGTCAACCATGCTAAAGAAATAGTCAACAATGTCAACCATTTTCTATTCTTGTTCACATAAGTCAACCATGGTTTTGTCGTGTTTGATGTTCATAAAGGATTCTGTTGGATTACAAAGTTCATATAGGATTATGTTGGATTGTGACATTTATTAAGGGTTATTGTCGCATTGTGACATTTATTTAAGGTAATGTTTGCATTGTGATGTCTATGCCGACAATGTAATGGGACATAACTTCATTAATGTTAAATGTCATCATTCATTAGGGTTTTATAGCATTATGAAATTTTCATAATGGGTTATGTTGCATTATGACATTGTTTAAGGGCTATGTTGGATTGCCACCATGACATTCATAAAGGTTTATGTCACATTACAATGTATATCTCGATAATGCAATGCTACATAAGTTCATTGAGACTTGATTAATTAATTTCAACCACGATTCAGTAAACTCAATGACTATTTAAATATTGTTCACCAAAGTTAAACATGGTGCGTTAAAATCAACCAAAGTTTAACAAGGTCAACTAAATTCATGGATTGTCAAACAATAGTCAAACATGGTTAATTATGGTAAAAATTAATCAAGCATGGTTAGTATAGTCAACCTTCCTTAGTAATGGTAAAATGAACCTTGTTGAAATAATAGTAAACCATGCCTTAATCTTAGGTAACCATGGTTCACCAAAGTCAACTAGATGGATAACTAAAGTCAACAATGGTTTAAATATTGTTTTGCAAAGTCAAACATGGTTTGTTAAAGTTAACCATGCTAAATAAAGAGTAAACAATATAAACCATTGTCGACTATGGTTCACATAAGTCAACCACAGTTTTGTTGAAGTCAACAAAAGTGAAACAAGGTCAACAAAATTCATGTATGGTCAAACAATAATCAAATATGGTTAATTGTTGTCAAACATAGTAAACCATGGTTAGTATATTCAACCTTCCTTAATCGTGCTTAAATCAACCTTGTTGAAATAATACTCAACCATGCCTTAATCTTAGGTAACCATGGTTTATTAAAGTCAACCATGGTTAACTAAAGTCAATGACTTTTTAACTATTGTTTACCCAAGTCAAGAATGGTTTCTTAAAGTCATACATGATAAAGAAATATTCAACAATGTCAACCAGTTTTAGTTATGGTTTGTGAGAATTGATTCACGTAAGGATCTAGCAGCCAAAGAAATTATCACAATTCGAAATAGTTTGCAAAAAAACATAAAATAACTGAAAGTTTAAAATTTTCATACACACATGAAGCCAATAACTGATATTATTATGACTATCTAACATGTAACTATGTCTAGAACAAGTATATAGTACAAAAGGGAAAAATCATGATGCCTTGGAGGCCATATGGATGCATATAAGTGTCAGTACTAGATTTGACCCTCAAACCCCCCTAGGTGGACCAATGAGCCTCCAAATCATTCCAAATGGTCACGAATGTATGTGTGAACATGGGTGAGGGATGGTGGAACATGTGTCAAGGTATGACAGATGTGGATGAGCACATGAGTGAGTGGGAGTGTCCCAAGGAGGCAATAAATTCCCAAGGAATTCCAAAACCCACCTAGTTCATGCACTGGCGCCTCAAAGGAGTCAAAATACCTGAAAAGGGGGAAGGGGAGTGAATTATCGGTTGACTGCAATCAATGTGGGTGCATGGGTGTCATAATGATATACATGGAGTGTATCAAATATGCAGAATGATCAACTAGGAGCGCATCAGCTATGGCAAATAATCAATTTCCCTAAGTCGAAGCCATAGGAATCACTGCATAGAAGAAAATGAAAGTGTCTAAGGTCTAATACTATGGTACTAAGGATGGATTAATCTATAAAACCCCACCTTAATCCTGATTTAGTACATATTATCCAAAATATCATGGATTCGTTGTTAACAAAGGATCAAGTCACCTCATACAACATAAAATTTTATTTGTCCATGAAAATAAGGAAAAGAGGAAAACCACATGGGAACAAAACCTCTCCTAAAAAATGGAAATGGAGCCAAAAATATGAAAGTGAATGTTATCTATCACCATGTATCACTCAAACCAAGAATTGATCTCAGTTAGGTGATGGTATTCTCTATGAAGCACTTGGTGAAAATATTCACAGGCTTCTCTAGAGATGGGAAATACTACAAGGATATCACCTGATCATGCACCAAGCTCCAAATGTAGTACATGTGTATCTCAATGTGTTTAGTCCTATGTCTATGCACTACATCTGTGTAAATATTGATTTCACTTTGATTTTCACACCAAATTACTGTGGGTGAATCAAGTGCAACTCTAAGTTCCCAAATAATACCTTGCAACCGCACACATTGTGTAGCTGCATTCACTGCTCCTCTGTACTCAACCTCAGCTGAAGAAAGTGAGATGGTGTGTTTTTCCTTGATTTACCAGCATATGGGGCCATTGGAAATCATGAATATAGAACCTGAGGTGGAATTACTGTCATTGGGATTGCCAACCCAATTGAAATTAGAAAATCCAACTAGTTCTAGTGGAGAACTAACAACATAGTGTACTCCAAAGTTCCTGGTGCTAGGTACATATTGAAGGATCCTCTTGGATTCCTTCCAATGGATCTCTTGAGGCTGCTGCATATATATATATATATATATAACACCTACAACATATGCTAAATCAGGTCTAGAATGAGTAAGATACAACAAACTCTTGACTAGCTGCCTATACAATGAGTTGTCCACCAATGGAGAGTCACCAACTTCAGCTAGTTTGATACCAGAAAGGAATGGGCACTTGGATGCATTACATTCATCCATTTTAAACATCATTAACAGGTATTCAGCATAGTTTTGTTCCCTAACCTTGGTCCCTACTTCATATTGTACAATTTCCAAACCAAGAAATTGTTTCAACAAGTCAAGACCGGTCATTGAAAATTCACTGTGCAAAGATGCTTTAATTGACCCAATTTCTTTGGTGCAGATACCTGTAATAAAAAGGTCATCAAAATAGAGTGATATTACCTACAATACATCACCAAAATTATGTAAATAAACATTAGGATCATACTTGCACCTTTCAAAACCAGATCAAAGTAGAAATTTGTCCATCTTGGCATACCAAGCCCTTGGGGGTTGCTTAAGGCCATAGAGAGACTTCTTTAACTTTCATAGAAGAGAAGGATACTATTGGAAACCTTAATGTTTCTGCATATATATCTCCTCCTCTATCTCACCATGAATAAATTAACTTTGACATCCATGTGGTGAACCTCCCAATGCTTGGAGGCAACAATGCTTAAAACTAGTCTAATAGAGTCCATCTTTGCAACCGGTGCAAATGTCTCTGTATAGTCCAATACTTGGACTTGAGAGAAAATTTAGAAACAAACCTGGAATTATACTTTATATCATGCCCATCAGCACTAAAATTTGTCCTATAGACCCATTTTCATTGCACTATCTTCCTCTTGGGAGGCAAAGGAACCAATTCCCAAGTCTCAATTTCTTGTAGTGAGTTGAACTCTTCTTGCATGGATGTTTGACATATTGGGTCAATTGATACTTCTTGATATTACTATGTATCATATCCAACCATCATTAAGAATTTCTCAACAATATACACTTCACTTGCAAAATAATCAGAGTGAAATTGTGATCTAGTCTTCCTAGGATCTAGTGGATTGCCAGCTAAATCGCTAGCAACTTGAAGAGTTTTCTCATCCCACTTAGGATGAGTGGTGGAGTCATGTTCAGAAACATCATCTTCAGAAATATTAGAATCATAAATATCAGGAAGTTAATCATCACTTACATGATCTCATTTTTCAAGAGAAGAGCATTCCCCCGGTGCTAGTTCGAAATATGGAATGACCTCTTCTTCAAATTGCACACTTATTTCTATGAAAGTATTTTTAGTTGAGGGATAAAAGATATTGTATACATTTTTATATTAATCACACCCAAGAATGATGCACTCCTTTCTTTGTTTATTTAAGGCCTTTCTCTTCTCTGGAGGTATCCTAGCCCAAGCCCTTGAGCCAAAAATTCTGAAATGTGAGATATTGGGCTTGTGAAAAAACCAAGCCTCATATGGTGTTTTTCCATCCACTGATTTGTGAAGAGATATATTCTGAATGTATGCAGGAAAGTTAATGTATTCATCCCATATCTTAGGACTCAAATCCTTAGCTTCAATCATACAGGTTTCCGTCTCCTTGAGCACATTGTTCTTCCTCTTTGCCACACCATTTTGTTGTGGTGTGTAGGGGACCAAATGCTGCATTTGGATGCCACATTCTTGACAGAGCTGATGCAAATTATTTTTCACATACTCTACTGTTATTAGTATGAAGGACTTTGATCTTTTTGCCACATTCTCAACTAGGGATTTCCAAACTTTAAGAGTCTCAAAGACTTCAGATTTGATTTTGAGAAAGTGAACCCGACAAAACCTTGAGAAATCATATATGAAGGTTAGTACATACCTTGATCCTCCATAGGAGTGTGTGGAAAGAGGAACAATAAGATATGAATTCACTAATACAAGCACTTGAGTAGCTACCCTTTCCTTCCCCTTCTCATAGCTACGCTCTGGATGCTTGCCAACCACACAACCAATGCATGCACCATTGGAGGTCTTGATAGGAGGAAGCCCTTCCACCATGCCATCCTTGCTTAGTGCTTGGAGGTATATGTAGTTCATATGGCCAAAGATATCATGCCAAATCTTGTTGGTTTCATTGGCATTAGATATGAGTTCTTTCCATCTGGAGTAAGGAAGAAAATGGGAGAAATTGTACATCCTAGCTTGATGATAAGCAAGCCCTAATTCCACCACCTTGTTGGTAGAGATTTCAGCTATATCCAAGTGTTTGGAGTATATTTTACTCTCTTGGATTATCCAGTGTGTGGTATTTGGTACATTGAGAGTAGGTTTGCTACCAATTCTAGTACAAATAGAACATTGTTAAAATACCCATCTTCAAGATCGATCATGTGAATCCCATTGGATTGGATATCTGAATCATCAACCATTTGAACAACTGGGCCACGTTCTGAATACATGAATGTGAAGAACTCTTTGACAAAGGATATGCACCTTGATCCTTCCAAATCAATGATGCAGGATGAATAATCTAAATAACCAACAACCAATGCATGGCACCTCTCTTTATTGTTTGAGTTTGAACTTCCATCCTTCTTCCTTACACCCTCAGGGACTGGGATGTTGTTCTTCTCCAACATATGCACCATCATGTCTATGGTTTTATTCATGCATGCACTCTCTGGATTCCACCTATTGTGATAGTAAGTACATTTGGTCTTCTCCTGATTCTTCTTGTCCTTTTCCTTGCAAGGATTTGAACCTCCATCTGAATATTTGGGTCTATCTTGTTTCTTCTTATCTTTCTGCTCCTAATCCTTGGCTTTCTTCTTTCCCTTGGATTTATTTGAAATTCCTACAGAAATATCTTGGTATTTGTTGGATTTGATGGTACCCATATGCACTATCTTGTATTTCTCTTGGGTCAAAGACTCCATGAACTCAACCAATGCAGACATGCACCAATTTCGAGTTGTGAGCTTGCTAGAGCGAAATTTTCTTACAAACACAGAGTACTCTGGCCCTAGCTTTGAAAGTATGGATAGTATGAGTTGCTCCTCCTTATTATCTATGCCACATTTCTTGATTTGAAGCACCAATGACTTGAATTTGGTGAAGAAATCTTGGATTATCTCAAAATGAGCAACACTCAAAGAGATGAGCTCATTTTCGAGCTGGTGACCTCTTATCCCACTAGTCTTTCCAAAAAAATATTCAAGATTCATCCATACTTCATTTGGAGTAGTCATACTATATACATGGAAGATAAAGTCTCTCAAAATGTTGAGACAAAGCATTGCAAATGCTTCATCAAGTCTGTTGAAGAACTTTGATTTATCAACAACAGAGTTTGGTTCGACCTTTGTCCCCATGGTAACCTTGAACAAGCCTTTCGACCTCACCTTGATAACCATATCGAACTTCAATTAAAAATAGTTGAATGGATTCAAAAAAACACAGGTCTTCTCCATTTCTAATTGCGCTCTTGGTGACAAATTGTTGAATGTACCTGGAACAGAAAACACTCAAATCTATCTAGAAAATCCCTCAAATTGCAGGTCAAACACTATGGATTTTACCTACATATTCAATAAAACCTGATACCATGTGAGAATTGATTCAGAGATGGATATAGGAGCCAAAGAAACTCTCACAATTCGAAATAGTTTGCAAAACAAACACAAAATAGTTGAAGGAGTAAAATTTGCATACACACATGAAGCCAATAACTGATATTATTATGAATTTATAACATGTAACTATGTCTAGAATAGGTATATAGTACAATATGGAAAAATAATGAGGCCTTGGAGGCCATATAGATGCATACAAGTGTTAGCACTAGATTTGGCCCTCAAACCCCCCTAGGTGGACCAATGATCCTCCAACTCATCCCAAACGGTCATGAATGCATGTGTGAACATGAGTGAGGCATGGTGGAGTGTGTGTGGAGGTATGATAGGTGTGGGTGAGCACATGGGCGAGTGGGAGTGGCCCAAGGAGGAAATAAATTCCCAAGGAAGGACAAAAACCACGTAGTTCATGCACTAGCACCTCAAAGGAGTCAAAATCCTCGAAAAATAGGAAGGGGAGAGAATTTTTGTTTGTTTTCAATCAACATGGGCTCCTAGGTGTTAGAATGATCGACCTGGAGCACATCAACTATGGCATATAATCAATTTCCCTAAGTCTAAACCATATAAATCACTAAATATAAGCAAATGAAAGTGTCTAAGGTCTAATACTATGGAAATAAGGATGTATTACGCTCTAACATAGTTCACTTATGTCAAACATGGTTTTGTCGCATTGTGACAGTGATCAAGGCTTATCTTATATTACGATGTTCATGTAGGATTATGTTGGATTGTGGCATTCATCAAGGGTTATTGTCCCATTGTGACATTCATTTAATGTTATGTCACATTACATCCTTTATGTCATGAATACAATGCAACATAAATTCATTAATCTTAAATGTTATTATTCATTAAGGGTTGTGTAGCTTTACGATATTCATAAGACATTATGTCACATTGTGACATTCATAAAGGGTTATGTTGAATTAGTATGATGTCTCCTAGATATGACATCCATAAAGGGTTTTTTCACATTGTGATACTCATCAAGGGTTATGTTTCATTGCAACATTTATCTCGAGAATGAAATGTGACATAAATTCATTAAAACTTGCTTAATTAAAGTCAACCAAGGTTCATTAAACTCAAGGAACCACTTATACTATGAAACAAGAACTCGACAGAGTTCTCATTTTTCTCTCTCCTAATTTTAGTAGCTGTTCTTACCTCCATTTCAAAAAGAGTTGATACTAGTATCACACATTTTCATTTTGAGGCACTTTTTTGGGCCTTTGAATCGTCGTTGTCGTAAAATATTTTTAATTTCTATTTTCAAGTGTGTTTTTTAGAAATTTAACAAAATAACATACATTTAGAAGCAAGTTATAATGAAAACCATATACATTTTGCAAATTTTTCTTTAAAATAAGACATTGTTATTGACAAAATTGTAAAAAATTCCATAAAATAAAGACATTTAAAACCATTTTCAATGGATTTTCATAGTTTTTTTGTATAAAAATGATACTATTTCATAATCTTTTCCAAAAAGTCTCGATTCGCATATATTCAATAAAAACTATACCATATATATGTAAATAACATTAGAAAGGTTTTCTATTTCTCGCTTGTTTTTCACATAATATGGTAGAAATTTTAAATTAATTCCTGAAAAAGTATATGATATGATAGTTGTTAAACTTGCATAATCTTGGTTCCCTTGGGGTATTTAAGGATGCTTAAGCCATTTATGGATTCAAAAAAATTATTTGGGCACTTAACAATTCAGATGTGAAAAAAAATTAAACTAATTCCAATTAAAACTTCACCAAAAAGTAAAAAATGTCTAGCAAATAGACTACTCCTATATATAAGAATAAGTATTGTTTGTCCTTCATGTTAAACATTTTAACACATATATTACTTATATGGAGCTTACCCAACTACAATAAATATAAAACGACAACATTTATCATTGATCCCAGTCAAATAATTAAAAATCAACTATAGAAAATGGTGGGTATAGGTCAAGTAAGATTGATATATACATTTCACTTGTGGAAGAGCAAGAACGGGGAAAGGGACAGAGACGTAAGATAAATGTAATGTAATTGTATATTTGATAAATGTAGAGGATTATTTACGTAATAGATGCCCCAGTAATTTATACCATAAGTGGGGAAGAGAGGTGACTTTTCAAGTCACCTCTTAGTTTATTTACATTAATTAACCTAACTTATAATTAAATTTGGTTTTTGTTACATTGCCTTTCCCTTAAGGAATATTTTTCCTCTAATCTTATTTGACGACAATGACTACGTGAACTATCACAATGTCTCTGATGTGGACATATGTATGGGTTGTTACTGGCAGGTTTTGTCCCTGCTTCTATTTCGATTATGTGTTAAGTTTTTATGTTTGTTGGGAGTGCCATAGGTAACTCTTGAAATGCCTTGCAATGTTTTTGAATTAGCTCTTGTGTCTCTGGTTGTTTGTCCATATCTCCTTCACTTGTTAGAATCTCCATTTCTCAACATTGAGGTGTACACGTTGGCACATCTTTCCAATGTAGCTTTTCCATCTCATGTGATGTAACCAGTTGTGTTGGAGGTGGTTGGAACCCATATAATTTGTGTGTTTTCCCGAATGCATGGAATTCAATAAAATGTTCTTGGTGATTTGTAGAGTATGTACCCAAGGTTTGTAACCATTGTATTCCTAATACTACGTTGATTTATCCTAGTGGTACCGCAAATAAATCTAATTCTAAGTTATATTCTTGCATTTGTAACTTAACCTTGTGACATTTTCCCACATTGTCAATCTTCTTTCCATCTGTTACCATAACTTTCATGTTAGGTATTGGACGGATGAATAGGTTAAATACTTTAGCAAGGTTTATGTTAACGAAGTTATGGGTGCTGCCAGAGTTGATGAGAACTATGACATTATTTTTTACATGTCCTTTAATCTTCAATGTTTGCGGTTGGGAGATTCTGGTAATAGCGGCTAATGAGATTTGTGGGGAGTCATCCTCGATTCCTAGGTGGTAGTCTTGTTGGCTATTCACATCGTTCTCAATTGGTTCATTGACTTCTAACTCTGCTTCACAAGCATATAATTTCTTTTGTAAGCATATGTGCTTAGGATCCCATTTGTCTCCACATAACTTACATTTCCCTTCTTTTATTCTCTGTGACTCTAAACTGGGTTTTGTTCCTTCCCTAAGTTGAGGCGGTGTATACCTTGGATTTCCTATGTATCCTGATTGGAGGGGGTTATTTTTGGAGTTGTCTTGGTTGACATTTGTATGAATAGATTTGCTTTCAATAATCCTGGCTTTATGGCATGCTTCCTCCATGGTAGAGATGTTGTGTAACTCTAGCTCATCACGGATGGGTTGTTTTAGACCATGTATGTAGGTCTGTAGTCGTTGGTCATCGATTAATTCTGGGAATCGAGTTGACAGTGCTTCCCAATCACAGGTGTACTCATCGACATTGTTTTTTTGTTGTAACCTTATGATTTTGGAAAAGAAGTCTTTTTCTTCAACGCCTTGGAATCTTTTGATGAGGTCATTCCTAAAGCTAACCCAATTGTAAGAACATATTCTTGCAGTATTCTTCCACCATAAGTACCAGTTGTAAGCGCTCCCTTCTAGATGCATGGAGGCATATTTAATTTTTTCGCCATCGTAATGGATGTTGTGGATGTCTAGGTATTCCTCGTCGTTGTTAATCCATGCTATGCATTGTTGTTCATCCCCGTCGTATTTGGGTAACTCAACTTTCACCCATATTTTGCGTCCCTGTGTATATGCCTTAGAGGACGACATGTTGAATAGAGGATGTGGCTACTCCAGAATTCTTGGAGAGTTTGGTTGCGAGTCATTCGAGATTTGTTATCTGTTCAAGATGGCGTTTAAAACTGCTTGATTTTTCTTTTGGTCTTCATGTAGAGTGAGGAAGCTATTCTCTATTCGTAACGTAAATTGTGTCCACTTTGATGTCAAATCATCATTGGTTTGTTTGATTTTTACGTGGAGTTCTTCGTAATTCTTGTTAATTTTCTCATTGATTTGGTCGAACTGAGCATCCATTGATCTTGTGATTGGAATATTTTCGGCGCTAAATGTGGATTTATTTTTATTCATGATATGATGCGAGCCCACCATTATTTATTTTTTCTTTTAATTTTTTTAATATATTTATAATAATAATAATTATTATTATTATATAGTATTGTTTTTGTTTCTCTAAATAATAATATTATTAATAAACAGGGTGTATTAAATAATATTTATTAATAGCAGCCAAACGTGGATGAACATGGTGGTTTGAGAGAATGATGGACGGGAGTAGGAGGATGAAGGAAAACGGTGGATGGCGTCGGACGTGGGAGAACAAGAGAGGGTGTAGACGTGGAGGAACGCAGTTGTAAGAACGATGAGATGGAGGAGGGTGGAGAGGTAGAGCGTGAGATGGGACACCGATGGAGTGGAAAAGCGTGGAGATGGAGCAATGATGATGGAGCGTGATGGGTGGATGGGAGAGAGGCACGAGGAATGGAGGGGGTGAAGGGGAAACAACATGGAGGGAGGGTGGATGTAGCAGCGAGGGAGAAGGAGAAGGCATAACGAAGGCGAAGTGAGTTGGAGGGATGTAGGCGGATGGAGAGCATGGAGGGAGCAAGGGAGCGTGGAAGGTGGAGGGTGGAGAAGGAGAATGGAGAACAGTGGGAGTGGTGGAGGAGGATAAAGAGTGTAGCGTGAATGCGGGGAAGGTAAGGATGAAGTTGTGTAGCAGAGGTGAGAGTGATGGTGGCCTAGTGCCAAGAGCCGAGAGGTTCTGATACCAATGGAAGAGCAAGAACGGGGAAAGGGACACAGACATAAGAGAAATGTAATGTGATTGTATATTTGTTAAATGTAGAGGATGATTTACATAATAGATTCCTCGATAATTTATACCGTAAGTGGGGAAGAGAGATGACTTTTCAAGTCACCTCTTAGTTTATTTACATTAATTAACCTAGCTTATAATTAAATTTGGTTTTTGTTACAACTTGCATATCCATTCTATGGTGCACTGTAGTTTGTTTTCTATAATAATTCCCGTAAATACTATGAGCTTTTGAGTAAGCCCTCTCCCTCTAGTGGCCTAGTCCATGTAACTAAACTAAGCCTAAAGATAGGCTTTCTCTTAGTCCACTTAGGAATTTACAACGTTTGATGAAGAGGTGGTAGATGAATTAATACTTCGCACTTAGATATGGTTTTGGACAACTCGTTATAGTGCCCGCCATAATAAAATGCCCAATTCATGCATGTTGTTTAGTAAAGTAAGTCAATGACACTCGTCAATTTGACATCCATATTACAGTGATGAGAGATGTGATAAAATTGAAATAGTTTGAAACTTTGTATTAGTTTGTAGCATGTTTCGGAGTGGGGTGTCGGATGTGAAATGGTCCCGTGGCGTGTAGGTGTTGTCGTGTCATAATAGTTGGAGTGGTTTGTTTATAGTTGTCCTTTCTTCATTTTGTGTTGTTGTCCTCCCTTGTTTGTTTATAAATGTAATAAATTACAAGTACATTTTTAATATTGTTACATAATCCTAGGAATATGGAATCATCACTTAATCTTGCAATTCGTCATAACTAAAGTCACAATCAATCTCAACCAAAGGTTCTATACCTTTTTTATCATCTCATCTCATCTAATATAACCATTGGATAAAATGATTCAATAAAAGATACAATATATAGTTCCTATACAATTTTTATGACCTCATCCCATCCAATGAAACCATTGCATAAAACAATTCAATGAGAGATCCAAGTATGCACCCTCTAATGGCTCATCCCATCCACCTACATATCCTCTAAATCCTTGCAAACCTTATTAAACCACTCCTTACAAAACCAAAAACAAAATTTGAAAATAGGATAATGCATAATCAATATAATCAACGCAAATTATATAAAGACGACTTGAGTTCTACATAAGCATGGTTCATCACTATATATGAAAGACAATCATAAGAGTTGGAAAACTTCTTAGTAACCCTAAATACAAGAAGTTCTCTAGCTCCTTGAAGTAATATGAATATTGTTGTTCTATTGTTTGGATTAATATTTGACAATATCTCGGCAACATGCAGCAATGAAAGCACGTATTTCATTGAAGAGATCTCGTGTCTATGTGAAACATTGTCGTCCGTGGTAGCAATATTATCTTGGAGATGAAAACAATGTCCAGAGTTCTTGGATATCACTACCTCAACACTCTTCCTCGCAACCTTCATGGCTTGGATATCACTACGACGAAAAGATTGTTGTTCCGAAAAGAAGTTGCAGTTTCTTTATATCGCAAAAACCTCATACTATTTATACAAATGTTTTTTAAAAAAGCCATTAAAATTACGGCTCTCTCCTATTCCACATGGAATCAAAGTTTATTGGAGGATCTATGGACAATGTAGTCGATCAACTCGTTGATCGAATCAGTTGTAAAAAATAAATCATTCATGTTTGTACTCAAATCACCATCTTGAATATTGCCGAGGAGGTTCCCAGCCAATACCTTTTGAGGGAATCCATAGTTACGGCCTCTTAGATTTTTTTTTGACAGAATTATTAAGTCCGGTAGTATTATTGTTTCTGGATGATTTATGATGTACGCCCATAGGAGGAAGGGAGGCGGGAAAAGGGAAAAGGGAGCAGATCCCTTCCCCGCATCCCTGCTGCCCCTCTTACTCCCTCCTCCCATTTTCCATTTCTGATGGTTGATTAGAAGAGTCCTGATAGCTGGAGCTCCCTCCTCCACCACCCTACTACTAGAAATTGCCTCACCATCTCCATATCCTCCTCCTTTCCATACCCATCCCCGTCTCCCACTGCTTAGACTTCATAATTCTTTCACGTCACACACTATATAAGAGACTAGGGTTCCGTTCAAAAAATAGCGTTCACTAATACCAACAGTGAAATTGGAAATGTGCTAGTGAAAACGAATGTTCCAAATAATTGATACACAACTGTACTACGAACGCTCAGAGGCTGAAGTCTAAGCAGTGGGATTTCAATGCATGTACATAGAAACAGCTAGTCAACCATAAATACGCTGCACAAGAATAATGCTCTCTTGAATTTGGTTTTGTATCAGTGAACAAACACTTAGGGATAAGGCAGAATATGGTGGGATTCATATCTACAAATTTATCAGAGAATAAGGATAATGCGGGAAGATAAATGGCTAGGTATGAGCACAGGCTACAGGCTCATAAAATATCTCAAACCAAGATAAATGGAAGAAATACTAAAGAATTATTTTTCTGTTTTCATTTCCTTTAGACAATCTACTCTAAGAGGTCATCTTATCATAGTGTCCGTTGTTCGGAGCAAATTGAAATGTAATTATTTAACTGGGCGAAATCTCATCCAATTATTGTGGATGATGTTGATATTGAGGAGGTTGAATACAATGTTTTGGAAAAAAAATTGTTTGCATGTAAAACGTATTGGACGCGATTCCCTTACCTTCTCCCAGGTCACTTGAAGAGAATGATTACTACCTCCACCTCGGCGTAGGTAATTGAATTAACACTTTGATCTTCTTTTTTACACAACATGACCCTTTGTTAGGAAGTTTAGCCAAATATATTTTAATTCTTTACCTCGTGTGTTTGAACCTAGAGGGTTTGAATAATTATAATAATATGGTGAAATCATATTTTATTGGAACTCACCTTCTACGTTGTGTGATCATTAGGTTTCTCTTAGGGCTATGGAAAATGAAAACGATATGATGGTGATCTACAGTTTTACGATATTGGTTAGCAGGTGGCAAGTGATAATATCCCATGAATATTATTTGAAAATGTTATCTTAGAATTATATTTCAATTCCAATTATGTAATAAAGGATATATCTATTTAATTGTAATTTGGTACACCACCTTAGATCCAAATTCTAGGCTTTAGCAAGCGCTCACACAGATCAAATCTTCCAAGGTGCAAACCTCTTTGAGTGCAATACCTGAAAAGAGGATTGCGGAGATTTGATCCCTCTTGGCCTTTGATAGAGCATAGGATTTGGATCTAGGCTGATTTCAGTAGTGGGCAGTTGGAGTTTGATCAACATTCTAAGGAACAGTTTAAGTTGAAAACAATACAGAATTATAAGGATTATCGCAATGTAAGTAATAAGTAGTAATGATTGAATAAATTGTTAAACTCGAAAATATAGACAATAATTTTGTAAGGATTAAATAAATGAAAATATGATTTAGATAGGATTAGTGTAGGGTTTTCCATTTTACCAAAAACAATCATTCTTCTTTGTTTTGATTAGAAGAGGCACATTCTACTTTACTGTACATTTTTTCAACATTTCCACTAAAAAATATTTATAATTAGAAATTTGATTTATTTCGAAAATTGGTAGATTTTTTTTAAGATAGATCTATGCTAGTAAAACACATTTGTAAATTCTAAACTTGGGATTTCATTCTCGCTAAGTAAATTTTAAATATACTTTACGAAACTAAGTAAATTTTAATATACTTTCCAACTTTTAAGTACAACAATTACAATATAATTACACTTCTTGTTTGAATAACATCATTTTTGCTTATGTCTCTTCATGCAAACGCCCATACTCGAGTATGATATTCCTATCAATGACTATCATGCAAACGCGAGTATGATATTCCTATCAACAACTATCTCGCATCAGGAGCAGCTAATTCAACTCAACTCCAACTCTCACTTGGTGCAGCTAATTCAACCCAACTCCAACTCTCACTTGGTGCTTGCAAGAATTAGCGAGTTCTTTAGCTGCACGGGGGCGTCACCTAGGGACCAATATGATATCACGTCCGTTCATATTGGGGGGTTAAAAATAAAAAAATTACAAGCCAATATATTGGTGGTATATTAGGGGTAAAAAGGGTTTTTTTTTAATTATATAAATATGCAATATGTTGGGGAATATTTTATTTCACAATGCCGCCCGACGCCTCCACCATAACCCTACGTGATGCATAGGGTTTTTCTATGGGTTTTCACCATCATTTTTCGGCATTTTTCTTGGGTTATACTAAAAAAATGGGACGACGCCATTGAAGCTCTGCGTAGTTGCGAGGCGCTTTCATCCCATAGCCTAGACATGAACTAGAGATCGTCGGTTCCTGTATTGGGGCGTTGGCGCTGTTGGCCTGCTCTAAAATCATGAACGAAAAAAAGGGATCCACATCAATTCCTTTGACACCCATGGAGATTGGGTTTGATGTGGGTGTTCACATGGAGAATCATGACAAAGATTGGCTGATCGACAACTTGTTAATGCTCCCAATTGAATACCTTCGACAGATAATGGAGTCCATCAGGGGGCAGGGAAATTATGAGAGATTCATCGACCGAGCTCTGGTACTATACGTTGATAGGTGGTTTATAATGTGATTAAACCCCATGGTCGTATGAAGGGAAAGGGATATGAAATGAAAAAATGTATTAAAATGTATCATTAGGTTGCTTCCTGTGGAGAAAGAAGATACTGTTCCTGTTAGCTTTATGTTTGGGCTCCTTCGCTATGCCTTCACATGGAATGTGGGAAAAGAGTGCAGGTTTGGGGTGGCACTTTTGGATGGCCTCCAGGACGACCGCCTGAAGATAAACTAGGGAAGGCTTTGTTTTTCCTGCTGCTCTCTTATGAAGAAACAGAGGAAGGGGATCTTTTGATTGCTACCAAGATACTTGAGGGCACCCATTATGTTCTTCATCCTAATGGCTCGGCAATGTTTATAGCCAGGGTGAATGAGGAATCTTCAGAAATTTTTTCATGGGAAACTGACAAAGATGCTACTGCAATAGAAATTAGTCATGCATACCCTAGAGAGGGCATTACAAATGGATATGGATTTCAGTACCCTGATTCTAAACCGGGGGAATTTGTTTGTGTCTCGAAAGGGTTTTCTAGCATTCGTTTGGAGAGAATCCAAAGCAGTATTGACCCTCCAGAGAATGGACCTGCAGACATTGCTAAAGAATGGAGAGAGAGTGGCAGCATTACCTCCAATGGAAAACTTTGCTTATCTCACTAAATATTACTCAAATGTGTTTGCAGGTTACTCTAGGCTACCTTCTGTGTCTTTAACAAGGTCGAAATCCCCCCTATCCTGTAGCTCGATTAGTTACAATGGAACTGCAAATTTCTCCTATTTGTTCCAGGAAATCATGGATATTGATATTTTTCTAATATTTAGTTCTCAATAGTACTATGAATAAATTTCAAGTGGTTATAGGAAAAATAAGTTGCTGTATCCACAGTATAATTTTTTAGATCTAGTTATTTATCTTGCATGTCATTGATTTGCCAAATTTCTCAATTATTTTTTTCCAAAAAGAAGCTCATGTAACCCCTTATGACAATGTGAAGATATGTTCCTTCCACAAAGGGGACCCCGAGGAAGACATGAGATTTCAGGTTTTCTTCTGAAAGGGAATGAAAGACATAATATTTCTCCTTTGCTGATAAGAACTAGCATATCCGATCTTTAGTTATATTCTCTATTTCATCTCCTTGGAAATGGGCAAATAGCTTACTTGAAAGTTTACTTGTTTTTTCTCTTGTCAGTGGATTATCTTGTTATTCCTTTCCACTATCTGTGTTTTGTTCCCATTTTCTAAAAGCAAGTTGCAGATTAGGTGCACATTCTCCAGAAAATCTTTGTCCATGGATTTTTCATTTAATGGTTGGAAGCATGTTACAGTCCATCACTTGCTTTTGTACCGGAAGGAAGTCTCAAGTTCATATTATTGTCATAAAAATGCCATCATCAATATTGCTTTTGATAATCATCATCATGATTTCCATCTTCGATTGAGGGATGAGCATGCATATTAGACCATCCTGTAAGAGTTTAGCTAGTTAGTATAAATCAAAGATAATAGCATTTGGAATGGAGTGGTGCTGATCCCAAACCTGGGTATTTCTTGTTCTTGTAATCTTATTTTACCATTTGCAGTTGTTGATACATAGTATTTTGCAGTAACATAATATATGTTTTTCTCCTTCAATTTATTTGCTAAGAAGCCTAATACCTGTTTTGCAGATACAAGGTTCACACAGCAGGAACTTCCTGCTTGCAGACCAATTCTCACTCCAGCATGGGTGAGTTCAGACACCTGGCTTGAAGTACCATGGCTATGTTGAAGATTAAGGTTATCAGGGATTCAATATATTACCTGCACTAAAATTCTTGTGTGTTTTAATCATGCAGGTCATCTCAGGATTTATGCTGATTGGTATAATCTTCATCCCAATTTGAGTTTCTTGTCTCCTTGCTTCTCGGATTGTATAATTCTTTTGACCATAAAGTTACCTTTTTACACATTCTTCTACGTTTGAATTACTGGAGCCCTATAACTGTAGTCTGTTGTGTGGTGATAATTATGCATACATTTTGTGAAAGAGAATGAAAATCACCTCCCATTTTCAGGTGGTTTAAATTGTGAACCGATATGAGACTGCATGCATCCTAGAGGAATGCCGGAGTAACAAGTTGGCCTACATTCAAAGTGGTTCAACTTCCAAGAGTTGCGCGAGAATCCTGAGGGTGAGTTATAAGTTTCACTTTGCAAAATGATATATGGAAAATTTGAAAGCATAAAATATCAAATTACTAAAACTAAATCAAAATGCTAAGGGTACTTGCTCCGAGTAAAAGAACTATCAAAATAATTTTGCATAATGTATTGGATGGACAGCATACTATCATTTTCTGAAAAATGTATAGTAAGACCCAGTAGGATTCAAGAATATTTTCTTGTATGCATTGGATGCAATCAGCTCTTTGATAATTCAATATTGCAAAGTTGCATCCTTTGATATTCTTCTTCAAACATTAGCTTATATAGTTTAAGATGTAGTCTACACTATGGTACTATTTAAAAGGGAATCGTCTCTTAGAGTTCAACTGGTAAGTAGCCTGTCTTGATGGCTTGGTTTAATGGTTGATTACCTTTTGCTTGAGAGCTTCAAATAAGTGCTACATGCGTTGACATAACAACATAAATTACTTTCTAAGTTCGAATAATTTTTTTCCTTTTTCAGAAGGAATTCCCCAAAATATCATTAATGATCATAAAGTGACCAAAGGGTTAAGACTTACATTAGATTGCTGATACAGTTTAGTTCTAAGATTTTTTTCTGCTAAGAAAAAAGTAACAAAGGATATGTATTCTGTCAAAATAATGTAAGACTTGTACCTTGATAGTAAAATGCCTAGTGGATGTTCACCTGGCTTTATGCCGACAATGATGTGAGTCATTTAGGGGCATTCTACAAAGTTTTGCACCAAACCCAAGTCTCAATGTAGGTTAAGGATGCTCTTATGGGTTCCAGGAGTTGCTTAACATACTTAAAGAATGTTCAACTCCAAAGTGTTATTTCTGTATGATGCTTCACAATACAAAAAGGACTGCTGCAGGTATGTCTATTGGCCACTGTAACAGAGGTAGCAAAGAAAAGAACCAACAAACGTAGATTTAGGATCTTCTATCCTACCAACGTTGCATTGTAGATTTTCCAGTTCCCCTGCAATCAACACACCTTCTGTAAAGAAGGAACCCTTAAGAACTACTAAGATTTAGACTGGAAGAAGAATACCAATGCCATCTAGTGGTGTTTAATGAGTGCAAGTCTATGTATTAGGAACTAATCTTTAAATATCTAAAAATTCATCATTTGACTAGTGAAAGAAGAGTGACGCCTTAAGCACAAGAAGAAAGATGAGGCATTACACCAGCCTTCCAAAATATATAGGACCTCAAAAGATTTGTTACCCATATAAACCAATAATTTAAGGAATTAGGATGTACTTCTTTAATCTCAGATTGGTCAAATGAACTGAACCATTGAGGCTATTGGGATGAGCTTTAATCTCTATTTGACCGAAATGTGATTTTGTTTTTACCAAAATGGGTAGGAGATTTTATATTAAAAGAGAGGAGATTTTATATTAAAAGAGAGGAGATTTTATATTGGTCTATTTGCAGGTCAAATTGGTCCTTCAATAGGTCCAATTGAAGCTGAAATTCCCTCCTCTCATTGAACTGATGTTTCTCATTCTCGTCTTTCCATTCTTCTCGGTGTTACTCCCTGTCTCCGAGGACCCGTTCCATCATATGGAATTGACGCTTGAGCCTATGCAGACCATGAATTACCTAATGAAGACCATGCCTGGTATAGCAAAAGGGCTCATCCAGACCACTGTTGCTATCCATTACAGCTCGGCAAAAATGTTCTCTAGTTGCGTCCATCACCCTGGAAAAGATACGAAGAGAGCTCTTGGAATTGGGAATACTGCTGCATAAGACCTCCTTAGACTGATACTTGAGACCCCAATGTAGGTTAAGGATGCTCTTATGTGTTCCAGGAGTTACTTAACATACTTAAATAATGTTCAACTACAAAGTGTTATTTCTGTATGATGCTTCACAATACAAAAAGGACTGTTGCAGGTATGTCTATTGGCTAGTGTAATAGAGGTAGCAAAGAAAAGAACCAAAAAATGTAGATTTAGGATCTTCTATCCTAACAACGTTGCATTGTAGATTTTCCAGTTCCCCTGCAATCAACACACCTTCTATAAAGAAGGAACCCTTAAGAACTACTAATATTTAGACTGGAAGAAGAATACTGATGCCATCTGGTAAGTGGTGTTTAATGAGTGCAAGTCTATGCATTAGGAACTCATCTTTAAATATCTAAAAATTCATCATTAGGAACTCATCTTTAAATATCTAAAAGTCTATGACTGAAAGAAGAGTGACACCTTTAAGCACAAGAAGAAAGATGAGGCATTACACCAGCCTTCAAAAATCTATAAGACCTCAGAAGATTTGTTACCCATATGAACCGATACTTAAGGAATTAGGATGGACTTCTTTAATCTCAGATTTGTCAAATGAACTAAACCATTTAGGCTATTGGGATGAACATTAATCTTTGTTTGACTTAAATGTGATTTTTTTTTACCAAAACGGGTAGGAGATTTTATATTAAAAGAGAGGAGATTTTATATTGGTCTATTTGTAGGTCAAATTGGTCTTTCAACAGGTCCAATTGAAGCTAGAATTCTCTCCTCTCATTGAACTCATGTTGCTCATCCTCATCTTTCTATTCTTATCGGCGTTGTTCCATGTCTCTGAGGTCCCATTCCATCTCATGGAATCGATGCTTGAGCCTACATAGACCATGAATTACTTGATGAAGACCATGCCTGGTATAGAAAAAGGGCTCATCCAGACCACTGTTGCTATCCATTACAGTTGGGTGAAAATGTTCTCTAGTTGCATCCGTGACCCTGTAAAAAATACAAAGAGAGCTTTTGAAATTGGGAATACTACTGCATAAGACCTCCTTAGAATGATACTTGAGACCCCAAATTTGATAATATAATAGATGAGGAGGGAAGCAGCTAATAATTATAGGAACATCCCATCTCAATCCAAATCCTCCGCAAGTTAATGTTCAGAGTCCGGTATCTGATACATCGTACACCAGTTCATGGAAACTGCCTATCATCATTCTGCCTCTGCTTGAACTTGAGCGATTTACCTTATGGGGGAGAAGTTTATGGGGGAGAAGGACATCGCAATATTTGGATGACATCCCATCCTTTTGTGACATAATATCTATTAATCTCTCATGTGCGAAAATTATGAAAGAACCAGCCCCTCACTACTAAAATGATGCTCTTGATGTGCAATAATCAAGGCCTCTTGGTTTAAGAACATGTCTCGTCCTTGTCATGATCACGATGATTGTTTCTATAAGGCAGTTCCACTTGTCCCTTGAGTTACTCTCCATTCTAAAGTCTCAATCCCAAGTTAGAATAGGAACCTTCATCTCTTTATGGTATTGCTTCATAGTGTTATTTGCCAAGGTGGTTTGCATAACATCCCGCTGTTCCTTTCAAGGCTTTGTTGGCCAACGAATCCACATCCCAATTGTGGGCCCTTAGGACATGAAAAAAATTACTGATTCAGACTATGCAGACTTGAAGTCTTTTACAGATAAGCAAAGTCTCTCCCATGCAAGTGGATATGTTATATGCTGCTCTCAAGGTAGAGCACAATTTAAGTTCTGTTTTCTTTAGTTTCTTTCTATTCACTAGAATGAAATGTCTCTACTTATGAAGGAGTGCATGAGTTTATTTAGAGCAAAACATTTTAATAAAATGACTTCAATTTTTGAATGCATTGTGGTTTTTCTTTGTAAGTAGAATGTATATGTTACGTATTGCAGCATGAAATTCTCGCCCAACTCAAGCTCTGAATGGAAGAAGTGTATACAAGAGGAAATTAGCATGATTCCTTCCGAGTAATGGAGGAGAATGGGTCTATACATGAAATGTTTTTTCTCACATTTCGTGCATTACTCCTATTTCCAAGGAGGTCATCACCCTCCTGCTCTAGGATCAGTTTGCTTAACTATGGAGATGCATCTTGAATAAGCTCCCCAAAATAACCTAGATATGATGTATTCAGTCTTCTTTTGTAGTCCAATAGTAGATGTAATAAAAGATATACATTATATTATTGGAAGATTTCTTGTACTCCTTTTGTACAGGGACTTCTATTACATAAATTTACAGTCCATCATCATTTTCTCTTGTTATCTCATTTTGCACTATTTTTAGTAAAATTTTAAATTACTGAGATTTTCATCTCAAGTTTTTAAGCATCTGATAAACATGACCAAATGGAAAGGCAGATTTAGAGTAATCATAACAATTTGAAATAGGGTAATCAGAACCAGTTTAAAACTGTGATTCATAAGAAAAAGTAGCCTTCATAAAATTGACAACTGAAAGCGAAGGGCAATCTCCTGAACAATAATCGTTTCCAATCTCTAGTTGATTTAGAGATCCCTAACAATGAAGGCAATAGGCTTCAGATTCTATATCTTGAAGAGGTAGCTCGCCATTCCCACAGATCCTAGCAATGAGGCAACTTCCAGGGAAGGAACCACACCCCAGCTATCATAGAATTGCATAATGGAAGATGTAGTCCCCAAAACAGTAGCAGCAATTCAAACCAGCACAGAAGATTCAATGATGGGATCAACCCACATACCTGTAGACTTTGTCGTGGTTAAAGAACTCCATCCCCCATCACAGGAAGCAGAACATTGGATCATTAAGGCAAATAGGATCATAAATATGAAATCCAGAACTCACCTATTTGGTAAAAAGGATTTGTCAGAGAGCTCCCTTAGGGCCCTCCTTCCGATTAAGAAGTTTTGTAGTCAGGTAAAATCAGTGAGTTAGAATCTATTGCTTATGTTGTCTTTTATGTAACAAGCTCATCAGGACATAAACGATGTAAGTAAATAGAAGGAAACTCAAGCTTCAGGTCCCTTCTCATCCTACCTGGGGTGGGGAGTTGACTCAAGCTTTTAAGCCTCATGTAATTTCTGTAATCCTCGCTGTATGGGTTAAGCCACACCTATATTTAATACAACCCATTACCATTTACATTGGAAAAAAAAGGCTATTCCCTATTGTATGTCATATTCGGGAGAAGGCATAGCTAAAAATTGGCTCTCAACAAATTTACTAAGTACAGCCTTTCTACAAAGTACAAACATTACAAGTGAAAAAGATTCAAAATTCATAGATAATCTGTAGCCTCAGGACTCAGCCAAATTTTAGGTACAGGGATCAGTGACAGTCTGATGGGCCATAAATTAGGAAGAAAAAGCCAAGAAAGACAGGCTCTAAAGATGAATTGTAGGTAAGTGGAATAGTGGGTGAGGTTTGAGGTCTACACTGAGGTTTAAGAATAGTGTATGAGGTTTCTAGTTTAAGTTAATATGAATGGTAGGCATTCTGAATGGTAGGATCCTACTAAGTTAATATGCTAGGCCTTCTGAATGGTAGGATTGTATGGCTTATGAATTTTAAAATTGTAGAGAAGGATGAGGTTTTAAAAGCATTTCACTTTCAACTTATGTATGGAAATTGATTCTTTAATACCTTCCCATCTAAAATATAAGCTTTTATAATGAATATATATGGATGGAAGAGGAGCTATTACTGTATCAATTGAATTAGTCACCAAGTTGTAGTCTCCTAGTTTATACAAATGCATTCATTGGGTTGGAGACAATTACTTATCTAGTCTATGAAATGTTGAAGAAGAGTTAACCATTAGTAACTAGGTCATGAAAGATATGCTCCAAGGAAAGACTCCTATACTTGAGTTTTTTACAATAATAGTAAGCATGTTGCTGCAAGCATGGCAATGTTGTTTATGACATTATGTATGGCCATGATCCTCTTATTTTAGTTGTGCTTTGACATAGAAATTTTTTGGATAGCAAAATATAACTCTCTCTAAAAATGCTGTATACGAATTTTAAAGAATTTAAGAACATTGAAACAAGGAAGAACTAAGTTATATCATGACTAGCAACAAAATCTGATCCACATGATAGTGCATAAACTTTTAACGCTCACACTGACTCATAGAAACAATAAAGTGGGTTATATGTCACAGCTACCTCCTCGTGTCAAGATTCAACTTGTGTTTCATGTAAATAATATTAATAAAAATATTTAGGAGAAAAACAAACTATAGATTTTCACTTGAAAATGGATAATGCCCCGACTACTTTTTTTGATGTGCAAGAAGTAGTGCAGAAGGTGCATGATATAGTGTAGATTATAGAGAGGAGTCAAAAAACTTAAGAACAGGGAAATCAAGAAATATCTCGGAGTGGTCCACCAAGCCACTAGAATCCGTTGCTTTCAAAAGGGAAGCTAGCATTCTTGATGGTAACGAGATTTCTACATGGGGCAGAGATGTTACAACCTCAAATTTAAAGTGGGAGTCTTCTTTATATCTCCTCATTATATAGAAGGTACTTTGTGTAGAGAAACTTACATGCAGATGTGTGCACAAGAGTATTGGGACCGCTTTGTCTCTAATATATATTACTTCGATATACTTCCCCAAGTTATCTCGTATAGATTTCAGGGTGGATCTTTCCTAAAAAACCAATGGATGGTGTGGGAGGTAGATCCAGATCAGTGCTGATATAAGAACCTTTGTGCATGTTGCCACCTATATTAATTAATGAGTATCATCCATCTCAGTGTTAAATAAATCTCATGTATTTCTTTAATGTTGGTTTGTTTGTGGCATATAGACTATGCATTTTACCAATGCAATGAAATCGAAATCTTGCAGCAGTGACCGTGACCTCACACAGAGAGGGCAATTCAGGGGACAATAAGTTAAACTTTTAAACTATACTATGAACACAGTCTTTTCAGCTTTTCCATACTAGTATACATCCATCCTAAATTAAGATTCTTCTGCACAAATAACTTGTTTTTTATAATTCCAAATCAAAATTATTTGAGCAAACATAGATTGTAATTATTATTTTATTAAATATGTGGGTTCTTACCTAATTGAAATTTTGTTTCAAGAAGAATACATGGGATTTATATTTTAATTTTTTCAAAACCTAATTGAAATTGTGTTTCAAGGAAAAGACAGGGGATTTATATTTTCTTATTTGGTATTATTTCTTAATATAAACATTAAGCATTCAAAAGAGATATAAGAACCTTAATGTTGGTTCTGTGTTTGCATTTCTATATAGCAAGTAGTTTCTTTACTAGGATTTATCTATGCAGACTTGAAGTTGGATTAACCTTCATGGGTTTGGGATTTACTGATTCCATCTTCTAACTTTTACAGATACGCAAAGTCTCTCCCATGCAAGTGGATATGTTATGCTGCTCTCAAGGTAGAGCACAATTTTAGTTTTGTTTTCTTTAGTTTCTTTCTATTCACTAGAATGAAATGTCTCTACTTATGAAGGAGTGCATGAGTTTATTTAGAGCAAAACATTTTAATAAAATGACTTCAGTTTTTGAATGCATTGTGGTTTTTCTTTTTAAGTAGAATTTATATGTTACGTATTGCAGTATGACAATTCTCGCCCAACTCAATCTCTGAATGGAAGAAGTGTATACAAGAGGAAATTAGCATAATTCCTTCCAAGTAATGGAGGAGCACGGGTCTATACATGAAATTTTTTTTCTCACATTTCATGCATTACTCCTATTTCCAAGGAGGTCATCACCCTCCTGCTCTAGGATCATTTTGCTTAACTATGGATATGCATCTTGAATAAGCTCCCCAAAATAACCTAGATATGATGTATTGAGTCTTCTTTTGTAGTTCAATAGTAGATGTAATAAAAGATATACACTATATTATTGGCATATTTCTTGTACTCCTTTTGTACAGGGACTTCTATTACATAAATTTACAGTCCATCATCATTTTCTCTTGTTATCTCATTTTGCACTATATTTAGTAAAATTTTAAATTACTGAGATTTTCGTCTCAAGTTTTTAAGCATCTGATAAACATGACCAAATGGAAAGGGAGATTTAGAGTCAAAAGTGTACTATCAGAATTATATTGGAGGATTCTTCTATATTTTATATTAAGTAGCTCAGAACAATCATTTTATATTAGATATTACAAAACCAGTTCTCAACCTAATTTTTTATAACGATAACCTAAACTATGCATGTAGCCGTTTGGCTCATTTGATCAAATTGGGATAGCTATCTATATTTTTCTTTAGTTATAAGGGATTACTAGTATTGGTGGCTTCACGATGAAGTCCTATTTTGGTTACTCTTGTCACTTTGCCATCCTAGAATGAAAGTATCACCCATTAAGCAACTTTAGGTTGGATGCATGGTGTCTCTTTTTAGTCATCCTTTTGAGTTTATATTTACATATTTTGTAGGCCAGTCTAATTCTCTTAGATCTAATAAGAAAACTTACTTTCTGATCTTCCATAGGTTACCTAATTGGAGGACATGCTGGTGTAATTTTGGAAGTTGGTACAAACATGTTTCTACTACTCTTGTCCAACTACCAGCATAATTCTTACTTTCTTCTACTTTTATGCTCATATATGTTCACTTATTTCTGTGTGACCAAATATTACTTTCTTCTTATGCTTCATACATGTTCACGTATTTTTGTGTGACCAATTCTATTGCAGCCTATCATATGCATATTGTTTTCTTTGTTTAACCATATTTGTGATCCAGCATTTTTTTGAGTCCTGCTGTTTTTAGTGTGTGCCTCCAAATCTTTTTAGTACCAGGATTGTTATTTGCAATCAAAATGATCAGATAAAACCTTGCAAACCTTGGTTACAAGGTGTCAGAAACACAGTTGAAAATGTTAATAAGATTTGTGTTTTTTTTTCTGGTAATTTATGCAATCTTAGTAGGTTCATATATCTAGTCATTATTTGTTAAAAAAATATGCTGATGATCTGTCTTTTTTCTATCTTAGCAAAACTAAACCTGCGAGTAGTGAATAAATCTAGTGGTTCTTCCATCGATATGTATATCAAGGTAATATTTTTCCCTTTTTTTAACATGTTACTTAAGAAATCTCGAAAGTCGTTCTTAAGTAACAGGTAAATGCTCAATTAGCTCCTTTTAAAGGAGTGCTTAATACTTATTATAGGACAGCTGATGAAATTATGTCTTCTTCAGGCAAAAGAGTTGGAAGTAAATACACAGTATTACATTGAATTACTGGCAAAAGGAATTGGCAAAACACAAGAAGAGATTGCAAAGGATATTCAAAGATCAAGATACTTTTTCCCACAGGAAGCAATTGATTATGGTATTGCTGATAAGATCCTCCCAAAACAGGGTCTGGTCATGGAGAAAAGGGTAAGCATTAACCATTTTTAATTCATTTATACTAAATGTCTTGCCTTAAAATTTAACCTAGGTTTGCAGGATTGTTGCTGAACATATTGTACACTTCCTTCTCATTATGTTCTTTTCTTTGATTCTACATTGATAAATCTTTTCATTCTGTTTAATGACTTGCAGAACTATGATGAGATGCTTGCTCAATCAAAAGCTGCATGGATGAAATCTGGCAAAGCCAGTCCACTCGCTGCTCCAGCAGGCAAGCCTTAGGTATAGATCATTGATGAGTTACCTTTTCCAGTTAGCATGAGTTTTTCAGAGATTGCTACAACTATCATTGTTGGAAGAATTTGTATAACCTGAAAGATGTATCTTAATACGACCCTTATCAATCTATGTTATTTTCTAGCATGCATACAGTGCTTTGTATATTGTCAAAATTGCAATGAGCTTCTGGACAGATTGTAAACAACCATTCAAGGCAATAGGATTAAATGCCTAATGAAAGCAAGCACTCTAGAAAATGTAAATCATGTATTTCATTGATCTTCTCTGCGTCTGTGATCTGTTGTTT